>CALNVZ010003431.1:29072652-29125957 GCA_940671915.1 Paracentrotus lividus | reverse complement strand
CGTGTCTTCTTCGTGCTGTTATGGATTTTGGCAGGGACAAGATGAAATGCAAAATTAGCGATGTATTCGGCATTTGGGTTGCATTTTCTTGAAATAGGCAATTTCCAGTAGATGATCGATTTAAGAAAGGTTTGCAAACATTGGTCGCTCAGCAGTGAGACACCCCCTTTGGTGACTATTCAGATACCCCGAATGTCTGTAGTTAATAATGTTTAAAAGTCATCGGGTACAGAGAAACACTCGGAAGGTTTTTTTCTATGGTGGATCCAGGATTTGAAAATAAAGGAGGCGCTAGGCATGATAAGGGGCGAGCCACCGAAATTTTCATAGCAAGTATACTGTAAGCCTATTCAATGAGGGGGCACGCGTCCCCTGCGCCCCCGCCTGGATCCGCCATTGCTTTAAATCTAACCAGTGATCACCTTACTTGTATTGGTAGCGGAGGTTGTTTCTTCGGAGTTGACTTTATGATGACATCATAATCTGAATATGAATTCAAACGTTTGTTATCGAAATTATTAATGAATTGAATTTTACATTAAATTCGTATGTATAAACATGTTTTTATGTCAATTTTTAATAAATAGCTTAGAAGTTAATAAGAACATTGCTTTAATTCATATTTAGGGGCCTACATGGCTTGTCAAAAGGCACTCCATATCGACTTGGTTTCGAACTCAATGCTAGACATCGGCATCAGCTCTGATGGCCATGTGGTAATAATGCATAGACTTCAAGGTTCGATTCCAAGGTTCTCATAACCCCACACCCCCCCCCCCCCCCCGGTTTCTATTACAGTGTTGTAGCCTTTACAGAGTGAGTAAAAAAAATGTCTCATCAGATCGAAGTTGTCTTGTTTGAAGCATAAACATGAAATCATGAGTTTTATGATATCTTGGTAGAGCCATCCTCCCAGCATCTTTGAACGCAATTACTTAGTAGCAGACAATCTTCAGAAGACTGCGAAATCTCAATTGTGCCAAGTTGATGGATGTAGATTAAAACAAATGTTGACAGAATAGGTGTAGACACATACACACACCCTTTGTGCGTGAGAGTGTATGCACGGGTGTGTGTGAGGAGGTTGTGGTTGTGTGCAAATGAGGGTATATGTGGTGTGGCCGCGTCCCTTTGCGTGTACATAGGCAATAAATTCCCAATTTGTTTATTCTTCACCCAGCCCCTTGGCGCAAGTGAGATATTGCAATCTTCTGAAGATTGTCTTTTGTTCAGTAGTTTAGTCACGCGTGCAAATATCCAAATGAAAAGGGTACCAGCAGATGCTAGGAGGATGACTCTACAAAAACAAATATTCATACTTTTCACAGGACAACTTCAAAATCATGGGACATTTTTTTTTCTGGCTCACTCTGGAGATTGATATATTCAGACACATAAGTGAAAGGAAAGGATCTAATGGATGGGTTATGGAAAGTGGTCAGCAATTTTGATAACAAAGTATCTGGTACGTTCTATCGAAATCACTTTGAGGGAATATTAGGTAAATGTCGTGCCTATAAAAACACCCCCCCCCCCCCCCCCCGCTATGCATTGTTTGATTCTTTATTTAGAGAACCATTATTATGACCTCATATTGATTTTTTAAACGAAATATACTTTTGTCTCAATACAATACTTTCATTACAATACAAAAATCAATTCTCTTTGAAAACTATTTGTCGGCACCCAAGTTTGGAACTCAATTCTTTCCTGAATAAGAAATAGGCCTAGTATTCTGTATATACATTTTTTTTTTTTATAAATCTAATGAATATTTAGGGGGTCTAAATGAATTTTCAACGTGCACTACCCCTCTCCATTTTTGTACTTCTTTCTTTTAGACATGAATGATAATAATAGTGCCGAACTTCGTATTCAGAAGAGCGTTTCATAAAAGGATTTGTCAGACGTTTTATCCGACGAACTGTTATAAGCTACTGAAATGCTTGCATCTGATTGGCTGATAGCAAATTTGTCGGATAAAATGTCCGACAAGTCCTTTGATGAAATGGCCCCCAGGTCTTTCCACACTCACGTTAAATTTTGTTTCGATGTGCACTTTAAATAAGTTTGTTATTGACTTGCTTTCTTGTATTTTTCCTCAAAGTGACATAATGTTTACATTTTATTTTAATGATTGAGTGAAATAAATTAAATTGAACTTGAACGTGTCTCACCTGTCTCGTATTGATAATGATGTAGAACGAGGATTATGAAGATTAGGGTGAGCAAAAATAGAACAAACTTCTTCAACAGACATCGACATCTTTGTACAGACTGTTTTATATAAAAAAAATTAAAAAAATTACAACCGGGGGAAAAATAATTTAGATATGAAATCTTCTCAAATCATGTTTGTACGTGATACTATATTAAACTAAAAGAATTTTTCTTGCTTACACAATTTAATTTGTATAATTTGCTTTTGTAAAACAAAAGTTGTGCTAAATTTTGTGTGACGATCGAGAAGAGATTTGAAATTGTTCAAATCCATTGTTCCTGAGCTTTGAATGACCATTTTGTGCGAAACCTACATGAATAATATATATCTTTTAAAACCATTGAAAAGCATGCACAAAATAGACTATCCTTGATTCTAGAAAAATGATAATAGCTTAAGATCTGCAACAACAAAAAAAATAACATATTGCAGAAGAAAGCCGTATTTTCTTGCTTTATTTAAAAAGTAAACGCTACTAGATTGTGATTAATCGTTTAACTATATTGGGCAAGTCCACGCTATTTGTTCCCAAGGTGGTGATTTTTAGACTTTTTGACCACTTTTGTGTCAAGTGTGTCAGTAGGTTTTTAAAGGTATATGTGTCATATATCACCATCAGGCGCGTATCTAGGATTTGGCACCCCGGGGGGGGGGGGCGGGGGCGATGTAATTTTGATTTTGGCGCCCCCCCCCCCCAGTGGTAGATCCAGAAAGGTACATCCAATTTTTTCGCCGTTACACAGGGCGAGCCAAAAAGTACATTAAAAAGTGTTCACGTGACGCTGGCGGAGCGATAAGCCGGGGGGGGGGTGGCAAAAAAAATTCGGCCTTCGCCGAACCATAAGGCCCGTAAAGCCCCCCCCCCCTCAAAAAGTTACTGAGCTGATGTAAAATCATGCTTTTTTTTACTTCACCTCCCACCTTTAAAAATGAAACAAAATAAGTGTTTTTACATTTGTGTTTTGTATTATGTTTCTTCGTTTTATCAGAGAGATTTTAACAAAAGACGTTGCTACGCCTTGGCTGCACAATTGTTTAATGAAAAATATTACAGGGAATAGTAATTGTCCTGTTTGTTACCTGTCCCGTGTGTTACCTGACAATTTTTTTAAAACTTGACCTTGCCAGAAAATGATCGAAGTTGTATTAACGTTAAAATCTGTCCTTACAGTGTTTATTACATGTTTAAGAGGATGAGACTACGCAAGTTTAGATCTACCTTTTTAAATTTAGAGTTATATGTGAACAAAGTCAAAATTTGAAAACACCATTTTTTTTTTTGGTCCCGTTTGTTTTGACGAATACATGATCATAAATTAATTATTGATTGAGTTATTTCAACTATTTTTTGTGTTTTTGTTTGACGATTCATAGTACCTTCAAGAATATACCTAAGGATTGAGATTTCATTTAAGATTCTTCAACAAGCCTTATTTTTGGCTCTGAATGTCCCGTTTGTTACCGCGCAAATAAGCTTGACTTGCCCTATTAATACATTTTTTCAATTTGTTACAGTTTTATACACACCTCAGCCATCGCAGTTTCAAAGAAAGCCGACTTTGACGTATAAAGGTTTTCACGAATGATTCGGGTTACATGCATATCGACCGTGGCTGATTGTGATGGTTTAGCATATATAAATAAACTGCTCCTGTAAAACATTCAAAATAAAGAAAAACAATAAATATACAAAAATCATAAAGGGAGCTTATTACAAGAATATATTCATTTTAAGTGAAGTAAGAGAGAACATTATCAAACCTTGGAGAAAAGATCAACTATACATGCCTTGTAGATTTCAGCATTACGGACCAAAAAGAGAAGAAAAATTATTATGCCAATTTGGGGGGGGGGGTATTCAATTTCACTTTCACGCCATAATTTATTGTAAGGCGTATGAAAAACAACTTAGTTATGCGTTTTAAATCTACTATAGAATTTTTTAAAAAATAGGTAAATAAATTGAATAAATAAATCTACACTTACCGCCAATATACGCACGATTTTATGTGATGTCAACTATGGTCGTGTGGTTTCTCATAACAGGGCAATCCTTCAGTTCAAAACCAGATAAAGTGAAATATCCTCTGACGACATTACATTGTGCACAAGCATTAAGTTTATGGGGCCCCAAGTTTCTAGCCGTTATGGGCACCAGCACAAACTTGAATTCCGAAAATGCTTCATAAACATGATGAAGTATTGTTGTATTTTTAAGTTGTAGCGTTACGTAATAGACGCATGTAAATTATTACCTCCCACAGACTTTCTCTCTCGTAATAACAATATCGTCGAAAATCGATAAATTCGAAGCAGATGGGAGTATTTTTAAGCGGCCGGGGGATCTAGGCACGTACAAATCCAATCTAGCGATATTTTTATTAACCATGAAGAGCAATTACGTACAAAAGACTCTTTCTTGGCCAAAGGTTGTATCTCAAGTCGCGGAGACGTCGCGAAGACTCGGAGACGCTGGAAACATCTCAGAGACTGGAATATAAACGCATAAAATAATATGAACATGCTCATTTTCCAGCAAGTTCTGAGAGTCGCGGAGATGTTGAGACGGTTTGAGACTATAGTCGCAAAGACGTCTCGGACACGTCTCGAGAGTTCTCAAACCATCCATGGCAGTGAGATACCACCCTTTTATTAGTTTCCTCTGCAATAATTCTGACTGACTATTGCTTTAATGGGACTCGCAACCCGAGATGACATGCTATGGTCACAAGACGTAGGCTATAGGCCCACTTTTTAATTTTTTTTATTTTTTTGCGTTGTTTTGTTTGTTTCGTTTCGGCTTTGTTGTTGTTTGTTGTTTGTTTTTTTTTTTCTCTCATTAATGTTGTCTACTTCTGTACCTCTTGTTTATATGTTGAAGACAATGCCGTGGTTATGTATTTAATATCGTGTTTCTTGAGACCTTTATAATAAGTAACACAAGCTTTGCTGTTTTTGATTTAGATTCCACCACTTTCATGACTTTTGTGTAACTATAAGCGCTCCACAATCTTTTTAGGTCATATAATAATTATCTAGTTTATATATTTTACTTTTACTTTTGAACAAAGAGTGAAACTGACATTGAAGAACGTAGAAAATGTGATTCGTCATTGGGATTCTCCAGCTGATTGCTAGACAGGTGCTCTACCGACTGAGCTATGGCAAGCCCGTATGTAAATGTCCGTCCCAGAGAACCCTTTCAGTGCTCGAGTGGTCAGAATCTATATTGAAACCTGGCATAAACCCGAAGGACAGAAATCAACTTGGGATACAAGCGCGTATTCATGATTTGGCACCCGGGGGGGGGGGGGGCAACGTGATTTTGATTTTGGTGCCCCGGTGGTGGATCCAAATGGTACACCAATTTTTTTCCCCGTTTCACCGGGCGAGCCAAAAGGTACATTCATTTCCCCACTTCACATCGGCCGGCGATGGCGGGCGGGGGGGGGGGTTAGGCCTAGGTGTTGAAAACTTTTCGGCCGTTCAAGAAGGTCACAGTCATATAACAGCCCTAGGGGTAGGGTTAAGTCGGTCTATCGGGCCTTAAAACAAATGTTCTCCCAAAGATATATTTTTAAAAGTCAATTTGGCGCCCCTTTGTTTAAGCTCGGTTTGGCGCTTCCCTATGGTCATTTTGGCGCCTCGATCCCTAGGGTCAATTTGGCGACCCCTTTAGCGCCTACCCGACCCCCCCCCCCCCCCCCCCCTCCCCCAAGAATAGGGGAGACAGTTGGTTAGTTGAGCCACCCCCTTTAAATAGGTCATGACCACTTTTAAATTGGTAATGCTTCCAATCTTTGTTACATAATGGTACAGGGACCCTATATGATAAATGTGATACATGGGGTGATGCAGACTGTAAGCTTGTTAAACATGTTAAAATCAACAAAATTTGGTTTTTGATGGTCAAAGTGACTTCCGTGAAAAGTGACATGTGTGCTCATATTTTTCACACCATATAGATTTAACAGACTATCATGCTACAGTTGAAAGGAGTATCATTGTATATAAATTTGACCATATCATTAGATTTGTGTCTAGTAAGACTTTCACTTTCCACTCCAACGAATAAAAAAATTAAAATGTGGGGTTAGTTGAGCAATTGTCGTTGGGGTAAGTTGAGCCTATGCCTGCATGGGTTAAAAACTATGCAAAGTATATTTACGGGTTTTGTATACGGTGTGACATGAATAAACTATTTTGTATTCATTATAAACAGGAAAAGAAAAAACATCTCTCATGCCCTAAGGCTATTTTTGAAAGACGTATCTTCGAAATAGGAAATTGAAAGAATATAAAATAAAAAGTCACCAAAAAGTAACCATTTTTTTTTTTTTGCATGCGTGTGAGTTAGTGTGTGTGGGTGT
The DNA here is from genome assembly GCA_940671915.1 of Paracentrotus lividus. Classification (NCBI taxonomy): domain Eukaryota; kingdom Metazoa; phylum Echinodermata; class Echinoidea; order Camarodonta; family Echinidae; genus Paracentrotus; species Paracentrotus lividus. The sequence continues at coordinate 29,119,366 of CALNVZ010003431.1, read as the reverse complement.
GTGTTTATGTGTGTCTGTCGGGATGGGGGGAGTCTGCCTAAAAAGTGGATTTTTATGCCGCATAGCTCAACTAACCTGACGCCCTGGGCTCAAAAACCCAAAGTGCTTTTTTTTCCAGGATGTATACATTTTATAATTTGCCTAACATACTACTCTTTAAATCCCAACCCCTAACAGCCTTTAAAAAAATACCTATGGGTACCAGGTCAACTTGAGTAAAAAGTGGCTCAACTAACCTGAGCCTTCCATACGCGCATGGGGTAAATGCGAGGGATCACGATGGAGTGATGCATCTTTTAATAAATAGGGCCCTAAATTTGAACAAAGAGTGAAACTACCATAGCTGATATAAACAAAAAATGATCAAAGAATATGGGCTTATTTTCATTTTCTGTACCACATCCCCCTCATTCCTCATCTCCCACCCACCCCACCCCCCACCTTTTTATTTGGTCCTCAGCATGCAGCATCTATATCTCGGCCTAGCTCGAGCTTTATATTATCGATTTTTTGCTGGCCGGGCGAGTTTAGGCATGCAACGTGACAGCACTTTTCGATGCGCATGCGATCGAGGACGGTCGTATAAAGTTCTAATCGTGCCAATTCCTCACGGAACCCTTTTTCCTTAATTCAAGTAATCGATTTTTGGAGGTAAGTTTTACTAAGGACCTACATAAAATGGAGGTCGATGTATCATATCAGTAGCAACAGCCCGGATAATATTTTTTTTATCACAAGAAATCTATATTTAGCAGCCGATCATTCACCATTGTAAGGGGGCGATGACCCCTTGCATAGCAAGACACCTGAGCTCGGGTGAGGGTTCCCCGATTAACCCTAGTATACCACTTCGCTGGTGCCCCTGCACAGGGTCTGGTCTTGCGGAGCCTGTATACTCCCACACCATTAATGTCCCATCAATGTTTGGTATTTATAATTATATAGTATGTTAAATGTTTCAAAGTGAAACCGCAAGTAGATATCCCGAGCAATTGGCTGCTTCACCTCTATCATGGTCAATAAGAATTGACTCATTGTGCATAAGTCAAGTGTAAGTGTAAAGTGGCTTACAAATGAGTTTAAAAAAAGAGAATGCTTTCAGTTTCAGTTTCAGTCATCGTCAATGCGAATGTTCACTCTACACTTACAGTACAAGGTACTTATATTCTAGTTATGGCAATGGTCAAATTCAATATGATAGGTACTTCCCAGATAAAAAAGCAAAAAGCTCTTGACAGTCACAAATCATACATTATCAAATAAGAATCTACTGTAATTGAGAGATTTCAGGTGAAAATATTAATGTATTCCAGGTGGCAGGGAATGGCAACTATTATTTTGAGGGCACCAAGCCCGCAAAAAAAATAGTGCATTTCTGTCACCGAGGAATGCCATAATTTAAGGCTGAAATTCGAAAAAGGGCATGGCATATTTGATTTATATCCTACTACAAGGGAGAAAATGCACACAAAAATTCGAAAAGAGTGCATGGCTTTTTATCCCTACAGGGAGAAAATCACACAAAATTGATTTAAGTCCTTGGCAGCCGCATTTGCTCATTTTTGTGCTTGCTGTCCCGCGCTAGCCCTAGGCCTAGTCAACACACAAGAAAACCAACGGCAACGACAACGATGCAACCTAACTATACACAGCCCCGTTCGCGAAGGCGACGGGACTGTACTTCACACCACCATTTACAGCGAAATAATCAGCGATGATGACGCGACAGGTGATTATACAGCTTATATGATGAACTCTAATGTTCAAATGTAATTCAACGGCATGTAATATTTACCATACGGCCGTTGAAAACTGAAGTATATAAGAGCTTCTTGACTTACCAAAAGAATTTTCCGTTGGCCTTGGTCTCTTCTCATAGTGTTGGTGCCATCGCTGCCATTTTCTATGACGTCATTTTAACTGTGCGAAGACGTATTTAACTCTGTGCGAAGACAACCGCACGCGGAGAAATATACGTTGATGGACTCAATTTCCTGTATTTGTCTTCATTATTAGTTGATTACTTCATGTGAAACATTCGCAGATGTCACCAATTCGAGGAAAAACTTCAAAAACTTGATTCAATGTGAGTATGAATTCAATAAGGTATTTTTTGACCACGAAATTTGTGGTCATGTAAGATATTTTCAAAACTTCACCAAATATGTCTACTGGTTCGTCAGTTCCCGTCGCTTCGCGACGGGGGCTGGTCGGTTTACAATGCAACCGTCAATGAGAATGAACTTGGAAGTTGCGTTATTAATTTCGATAATGGTGCCGTATTAGTTGAAAATTGCAAACCCATTTTTGATCTGTTTCTTTTTATTTTCCGAATCAGTCCAAGCAAATAATATCCTCTAAACCCGTCTTCAACGACATTAAATTTTTCTATCACTTTCTCCGCTCGTGCAATGGAGGCAGCCATTGTTGTCGATGTTTACGATCGATATCGATGCGCTCAGTCTCATTATCGAATATCGATAGCAAAATATCCAGTTTTCTTAAATAATGACGTCAGAATTTTGCCCGGGCAAAAACTATTCGAGATTGACGTCACGAATCTTCTTTGTTGTTTTATGGTGAAACTAATTTAGTCACGTGAGACGCTCTCGACCAATCCTATTTAGACAATTTCAAGACGTAGGATATAATAAAAAATAGTTCAATGTTTCGTTTAGCATGTACATGACTTAAAACTCACTTTTAAATCTCGGAAAGCGCAAAAAAAACAGCTAAAACAGCCCACTTGCCGTGTTGAAAATTTCAATGAGAAAGCTGTCTCTGCATGAGCTATCGATAGTCAAACGATCATCATGTGCGCACGCAACATAGTGAGCTCTGTTACGATCGGGCTTCTGTACAGCAGGAACGGGACGTGCCCCCGCACGCGCGGAAAACGAAAGAAATTACCGGAAAAATGAAAGGAGGACCGTTTGACTGTTACTTTGACAAAATAATTCTATACCTCTAAAATCTATTGTTTGTTCATTGTGTGACGATATATCAAGGACATACGGATAGACACATAACTAAACAGCCATAAAATGCCAAAGACTCTGATTTAAAGACATTTTTCACCACTTAAAATATAGGGGACAAAACGAGGTAAGTTTCGATAACAATGCCTCAAAATGAGTACTAGAACTTCGTAACATTTTTCAGGGGAAAATTTCTGGGTTTAGGAGGTTGATAATGACTTTTTTCCGTTCGTTACACTCGTAAACATGAGTATACATAATCAATAATTCTGAAGTAATTACAAAATCTAAAAAATATCACCAAAACCTTGGCGCTGCATTTGCATTTCCCAGGCGATATCGGAAGTGTCTTTTGTTCTCGAGATACCGATTTTTGTGTACCAATTTGCATGTGTGTGCGAGAGCGCCAGCTAGCGTTTGTGGGGGTACCTATAATTGACCTTGCACTGGGAAGTACCTTATTGCAGCAGTTTTCTTCCAATGGAAAGTCAATGCAGAAAAGTGTCTTGAGCACCTACAGCCAAGTCAAGGTGGCATATCCAAAAGCATGAAAAAGGGTCTGAAAATTCTACTAAACAAAATTTTAAAAATCTAGATCTAATAATGGAAGAATTATATTGCAATGAGACTATAGATTATCTTAATTTATTTTGAGGTAGGTTTAAAGCTGGTTTCGCTAATTGTTATTGAGAGGTTTCCTCATCAACCAAGAGGGCGACAGTCAGCCATTTTACAGTACTGACTAATGTTGGTTTGCAGCTGTATGTGTCGAATTGTAAATGACTGGAATGCACTCCCTGAAGAGGTCGTCTCTGCCCCCTCAGTAATGATCTTCAAGACAAAGGCTTGACCGAGTGTGGAAGGCAAAAAGATTCTGCTCCCCATACGAGTAGAAGAGGAGCAAGAACACCCAGCTAGGCAACATGAAAGGGATAGAGCAAAGAAAGAAGGAAGATACAGGCAGAAAACCATTAGACAGTCTTAGCCAAGGAAGAAAAATGAGCTGGAACTGGAAACCTGACTGCTGAGCCTACAGCATTTTTCCAGAATCTCGGGTAAAGGTAAAGGTAAAGTGCAACTGAGACCTGGCTTGTGAGCAGGGGATAGAGAAGGGGGGGGGAGTTTTCCTTTTAATACTACCAGCCACTTTCTGTTTGCTCGCTCTTCACTAACATTCTAAGACGATCATTCCATTATTTTCAGGTGATCTTTGTGGAACAGCGATGCACCTCCTCTGATTCTAATAGAATCGGCATAATCATGGTTTCGGTAACCACCGTTCACTTTGACTTTGTTGTACAGCAGCGCTTTATTCAGTCAATCGTACTGGTTACCTATTTCCACCCCCATTCACTTGTGTACTAGAGTGCGCGTTCATTTGAGTGAGTGGTTTCCGAAATGAAGATATAGCCAATAGCCATAGAATCTATTGTATAACATCTAATTTAATACATATCTACAGGATATTTAGGAAGAAGAAACATGTCAAAGTTGAATGCTGGTTTTGCAAGACAACCACCACAGTTCCGGCTGGCAATGTGAATTGCTTCGATTGCCCTGAATGCGAGCAGTACAACGGTTTTACCAAGGTAAAGACAAAAATGTTTACTGCAAAATCTTTCAGTAATTCCTAAATTTGAAATATCAGTCCCCTTTTTTTTTCAATTTTAGTTGCTGTTTGAAAGAAGCAAGAAATGTTGCCACTGCTGTTAACATTATTTAACTTACACAGGCTGTACAATGTAGGCTAAAATAAACCAAAATCTGTTTTTATGAATAATAGAGTCATGCCAATCCGTGCTCAATACAGTTTTGAATTAAATTACACTTACCGTACTCAAGATCTGGGGTGTGTTTCATTGAACATATACACCTGTGAATTGAATTACAGTTTAGATATGGGATGTGTTTCATTGAAAATATTGTTGCTCCTCTCCTATCTTGCCTTTCTGTTCCTGTAATTTCCAAATTTTATTCTGTTCAAAAGATTACTCCAAATGTACATGTATTGGAAAGGAATGAAAACCAATTTTGAAATATTGTGAATTGGAGGATGCAAACATGATTTGGATTAGTTAAGGAAAGACAAGCCAAATACTGTGGCCATTGTAAAAGACATCAGAGCCTCTTCATAGAAATGTTTGGGTTAAAAATTAGAATGAACTGGACTAAATCTACAAGAATGCACCAGAAAAGCAGAATATAAAGTAAAATGAAGACATTTTGTGTTCAACCTCTAAACTGGGAGAAGATACATGTACATGTGCCTTGTTGATAGATAGATCTTAATCGCTAGAGGGTATTCATTTGTCTCGCAATCTACTATGGTCAACAAGGAAATTCGTGATCACTCTCGCAAAAAGTGATCACTAGCTTACAAGTTCACGAGCTTTCGAGTGCCGCTGCAACTCTTTATCAAGTGACGAAAATTAACTGAAAACGTAGACTATTTATACAAATCCCGCGGATAGCAGTGCACCAACGCGGAACAATAGGCGGGCGTTAAGCCGCTACATGATTGGTCGGGCGTTCACCAATCAGCGCGCCGATGGTGCGAGCGGGAAACAGTATGCAAATTAGACAATGGCGGGCTAGCTAGCTTCACTTTTTGCGAGAGTGATCACGAATGAATACCCTCTAGCGATTATTTCAATCCGCAATAATGAACTTATTTCGTCTTAGATAGATCTTGTTTTCAACTTTCTTAACATCTATCTTTATAACAGGATGGAGGCTATAACAAACCAATCCCTGCTCAATATAGTGAAGAACTAAACCAAACTTGCTCGAGACCAAGTCCCGATCCAGATGATTTAGAGCCTAGACCAAGTCCTTTCTGTGATGTCTGCCAGACCAACCAAGAGCTTAAAGTCCAGCAGCTGGCTTCCTTCATACCATCGCATGAGGTTTTGGCCAGATATACTTTCAAATCTTGAAAGCAGTATAATCCACTCCTATTATCATGATTATGATAAACACAGCTACAGCTAGATTTATTTGTAGTCCATTCCCTTAATCACGAAGTTCAAACATGTCTAAACAAATTGGTTTTGTTCCAAACTCCTTGTTATAATCAGAGTTGACTGTAATGATACGACAATTTATAAAGCTTATTTGATAATAATAAAACGTCTAGAAGCATTTATACAGTCTACTCATGTTAAAACAAGCACAGATACAACCAAATTTTTTTTAAACAAGGCAAATTTTCCTTGTCTTAATTTTCAAGCAAGGGCACATGTGGCTTCATGTATGTCTCTTTGTCTTCACTGTAACAGGATTGCATATAACAATGTCATTGGCGTGGTGCCAACCTCATTACAGTGTGTTTCATATAAAAGGTAATCCATTTTTGGAGGGGCCATATTCCCAGCTCATCAATTGTGGATATTTATTTCTATCATATAATTAAAGACGAACTCTTCACCTTTACAATGATTGATACTAAAAAATCATAAATCTAACACATAATTGCATAAATTGCAAATGAAGGTGTCAGGTACAAAAAATTTTTCCCCCCAAGTTTTTGTCAAAGGATGAAAGACTGAGTGGATGCTTTCAAAGGAGTCTCACATCACAGCACGCAATCATATTCAATGCTCTGGACAGCAGGGACAGCATTCACTCAGTCTTCTTTCATTTTCTTAAAACTTGGAAAAACGGACTCTGTACCTGTCTATTTCAATTGCAATTTACTAATTCATGCTTTACATTTATGATTCAAGACAGGTATCATTGTAAAGGTGATGAGTTCTTATTCAAGTATATGATACTGTAATCTTGGAAATATTCGGGGTACATTAATTTTCACGGATTTCGCGCGAAGATCGTATGGCGCGAATTTAAAAACACGCGAATATATGAGCATGCTTTCTTATGCATGCTTTGAATGGGATCAATTGCGTTCATACGTAAATGCAGCGCGAATTTAAGAACCTGCAAATATGTTTGGAGGCCTCTAAGCGCGAAAATAATAGTGAATACAGTATATAGAAATAAATATCCAAAATTGATGAGCTGGCAATATGGCCCCTACGAAAATGGATTACCTTTTATTTGAAACGCACTGTATAACAGGAGTGAACTGCATTTATGCATTATTTGGCTCGGCATATCCAAAGGTTCTGGGTTCTGTCTTTTGAAACACTCAGTAAACTTGAGTAACTTATCCTGAATATGATATCAGTTTTTGTCCTCATATATGATGTGAAACATTGTCAGCATACAGTACATGTATGTTATAGCTGCACTTGAGCGTATATATATTGTTGTAATATATTGCTATACTGTTACATTGTAATTTGTATTTTATCCAATATAGTGAAACCATTCTCCATTTTATTTTTCCAGAATAACTTTGATGTAGAAGTGAAGGAGTATTCTGATTATTTGGAAGAGGCATATAGACTCTGCCCAGCCTGCTCTGACAATTTGTACAGTGAACTTCATGGACAAGATGTAGAAATTCGCTCCAGACTTCTGGGCCAGAGGCTAAAGCAGACAGTCATGCCAAATGCACAGGTATTTCAGCAAAATGTGCATTCTTTATCAGTTGTGTAAGAAATGGTATATGTTTCTGTATCGTACATTTAAGCGTAGTAGGCTTTTGTATTGACAATGTCATGTGAGGCCAGGGACAGTGGCTCCAGCAACTGTTGTTCCAGACTTTATTTGTAAAGCAATCTAATAGGCTTCTGCATTTTATTACACTACAGTTAACTTCTAAAGACAACCGTTCTAATGCAAACAATTTTTTTTATCAATTAATTTTTTCTATTTTTATATTAATTATGTTCTCATCTTATCTCTTCCACAGGATTTCATGCCAGTACAAAGGGATCCAAGCATTGTGTTTCTATTGAGGTCTTTAGCTGTAGTAGCAGCAGTTCTGATAGTCATTGGTCAGGCTAGAGGGAGTGTAAACGCATCAGGTCTACCAGAGGAAGATAATGCCTCAAGTTTACAAAAGGGTGAGCCTAAATATTTGTGTGAATAGTATTGATTCAGTCTTTAAAATCTCGATTTTGGGGAATCATGTAAAACCAATTCTGCCCATAAGCACACTAAACAGACACTGCATGTACAAAAATATTACAACCCTTTTGTGATCAGTACATAAAAGTTTACTTTTGGGAACTTTTGAGATAATTTTAAAAATATTGGTAAAAGTATTGTACATCTTCAGAGATTGATCGGGGCACTGGTTAACTCTTTACTTGCCATGCTTGAAGCTGGTGTATAGTGTTGGGAGAAGGAAAAATTTAATTTGGATTCACAGTTAGATAATATGAAAGACTGAATCCTATAACTGTAACAAAGAAAGTTATACTACATGGAATCTCGTTTTAATGTCTTTATTTCACGATATTATAGTATAAAAAAGATAAGTCAGGGATCCAACACATCTTTGTGTGCACTAGGCATTCACATGGAAAACCAATGGGGATTCCCTTGTGTGGGTGATACACACAGATCGCTACGGTCCATTCATGCGGGAAGTTCGGGGGACAGGACAACCCAGCAAAGGTCTCAAAACCGTTACAAATTGTGTTTGGATTCAAACATTTCACTGAAATTCACCGGAAATCGTGAAAGGAATATCACAAAATCTCTCACATATGTCTTTTAGTCCAATGTGAACAACATGAGACTATATTTAATCGGTTTTATGCCGACTTTTTTTTTGTTACCAAAACTATACACCAGGGGGGCATTTCATCAAAGGACTTGTCGGACGTTTTATCCGACAAATTTGCTCTCAGCCAATCAGATGCGAGCATTTCAGTAGCTTATAACAGTTTGTCGGATGAAACGTCCGACAAGTCCTTTGATGAAATGCCCCCCAGGTTTAACCACCCAAATTTTAACCTTGTGCCACTGTGTATTGTTAAATGCAATTATATTTTCAAGATGATCTCAAAGTACTAAACTGGCACATATATGTACTGATGATAAAGGGGCAGTAGCAAATCAAGGCATGGGTACAGAGGATGCACCCCCCCCCCTAAAGTATTTGTTAACCATTAGGAAGTATTTGTTAACCATAGCTGCTATGTCTAGTGCAATCTTCATGTTAATTATTGCCTTTTGACTGTGCCATCTGGTGAACAAAGCACGTAAAAAGTTAAATAAAACCTCTAATTCTGTCATAAAATTTCTTATTTTTGTAGCTTTTCTACATTTTCCTGTCCTGGATATTAGCAGTAGGATGACCATGTCTTTAGTTGGATTAGTGTGTGGTGTGTTTTCATCGTTACTGGCTGGAAAATACAGGTAAAGATGACTTTGTTTCATCAAATCATATTTATTGGCCCAATTGTTTTGTTTGTTTTTGTTGTTTTTTGTTGCTTTTTGTTGTTTTTGTTTTTTTGTTTTTTATTTTTTTAATAAATAAAATTGGAATATTGTGATGAAATCTCAAGTTCTTACTCCTTTATTAAATTAATGATGCTCTTCATACATACATGTAGTTATGTTGGCATTTGGTCATACAGACAAACTTTTAAAAAGAAGACTTCTTTGTGTAAAGCTAAATATTTATATAGAGTTCATTCTGTTATGATTTATTATTCTGAATTTTTTGTTTACTGTATCAGCTGAAAATTTATAGTTTTCACATTTTCACATAAATTTCAATGCAGTCAAAGACCAAGCCACTTTAATACATTGTTATAATGAAGTGTTATTATAGTGAAGATACTAAACAAATACATTGTAGGTTTGCATATGACTATTTGAAACTGCTACAAAGAAAATTGCCTCATAGGTATGAAAGCAATAATAATTTTGATGTGACTAGACTGTGTTTATAATTGTTTTCATCAATTCTTTCAGGTTAAAACATTTAGATTGTGTATGCCCTCTGCTGTGGATGATGTATATGGGAATCATTACAGCACCACCGTCATTCTCATCATTACTAGCATCATTTCCATGGTTACCAGTTGATGCTATCCCGATTGTTCTCTCAGCCTTTGTGTTGTTAGGTTGTACAAAGCATGCATTACAATCCAGGGCAAGACCAACCAAGAAAGTATTCGCAAAGAGGTGTGCAATTAATATGAAATTTTGTTCCTTTTCCTTATTCTTACTTTTCCTCCTTTTAGTACATCTTCCATTGATCTCTCTTTTTGTGCTTATTGTTATCTTGTTGTCTGTATTCTGTCTTGAGTCTATTTCATTTCTGTCATCATCTGAGTTTAATATCTCTTCTTTTTTTCTTTGGGAGAGGGGGTTGTTACACCTTCACCGTAACCTGGGGGCCATTTCATCAAAGGACTTGTCGGACGTTTTATCCGACAAACTGTCATAAGCTGCTGAAATGCTTGCATCTGATTGGCTGAGAGCAAATTTGTCGGGTAAAATGTCTGACAAGTCCTTTGATGAAATGCCCCCCAGATGTTTCTTCAAATAGAGATTAAACCTCTTAAATGCTTTTCTTAAAATGTTATTTGATTTAAGTATAATGTAAGACAATGTGTTAATGGAGCTCAGTGGTAGAGCAAATTGGACTTGAAACTAGATGGGCCAACAAATCATTTTTAAAATTTGGTAATATAGAAGAGTTTTTACTGTAAGTCATAGAATAATATCAGATGTCTGACCTGCGTATGAGAGAAAGTGAAGTCAGTAAATATCATAGAGGGATTTGACCCCTAGCATCTACCTCTTTTAATGATAATCACCTCATGAAACACCTTTTCAGAACATTGAGGAATCTGCCTGGCACCCCTTGTAGGGGATAAAGATGATGAAGACCAAAAAAAATTATACCATGCCCCCTGAGCCCTCATCCTTCCCCCATTCAGCATTCCTTAATTGAAAACATAGATAATATTGAATCTCCTTATTAATCATCTTTCAGAAGATTGAGGAATCGGCCTGGAACCCCTTTAGAACAGGAAGATAATGTAGAGCATGATGATGATGAAGGACCACGCCCCTCTGGACCAACCATGATACCACACCCTCTAAGCCTTCATTCTTCTGCCATTTAGCATTCCTTAATTAAAAACCTAGATGTGATACATGTATCAAATTTTAAATAAACTTTTAGGAGACCGAGGGATCATCCTGGCACCCCTTTAGACCATTTGACCCAACTATGATGCCCCGCCCATCTGAGCCCTCATCCTCCTCCCATTCAGCATCATTTGATTGAAATAAAGATAATATTGTATATCAGTATTAATCAACTTCAAAACCCTGTAGAGGATGATGATCACGATGCCATACCCATGTGAACTATCCATGGTAGCACGCTCCTCTGAACCTTAATCCTTTCCTATTCAACATGAAAGCATAAAGATAAAAAATTAAATCTCCTTATTATATTTTTTAATCATCTTTCAGGAGATTGAGGGATCAACCTGGCACCCCTGTAGAACCGGAAGTTGATGAAGAACCGATGGTGATGCCACGCCCCTCTGAGCCCTCATCCTCCTCTTCCCATTCTGCATCCCTCAATCAGAGTCTACAATCAGAGAGCGGAGAGATTAGGAGGATTCTTTTAGACCAAGACATAGGGGGTCTTAGTCTTGGACCACCTTTGTTAACTCGAGCTAAAAACAAAGGTGAGTGGTTCCTGCAAGTTCCTGTGAAGTTCTTTATGATGGCAAAGTTATTATTTAGTCAAATTGCATCGATATTCCCCAAGAATATTGAGTCATGTTTAATGCATTAGCACAACATATATTGTGGGTGTGTCTCGTAGCGTATAACTATCTTGTTCATTAAGATCCACAGAGGATTACATTTTATAATCATTTAACCCTAATCAGACTAGGCTTTTTGAGCTATTCTATGACTAGATGGAGGGGGGGTGGACTGATTCCACCCCTCCCCCCCCCCCCCCCCCCCACCCCAGTAGGATTAGGGTTGATTGATAAATTTTCCCCCCTTTATTTATTTTTTTTTTGGTGGGGAGAGGGGGAGCAGGTATTTTTCAAGGCAGACAGGATGTTTTTTACACTATATGGGCAACCAAGTATAAACAGGGGCTGTTTTGTGCAGTTGCATGAGACCAATGCATTACTTTCACTTGGTCTCTTTCTCTGTAGATGTATGGACCGCCCACACCCCTCCCACCAGTAGACCTGCCACCCCCTTGCTTGAAGAGCGCCCCCCATCACGGGAGTTCCGACCTATCATATCTCCAGCTACCTTTAACCCTTGCGGAATGAAGAGGTCAGCCTCTCAGTCGTCGTTTGTGTCATCGTTCAGCGGTGCATTCGTAGATGCTGGACCATCTCAAGACCAAATGGTCTCTTCGTCCAGGGAGAACTTGAGTGAAAGAGGTAGAGGTGAGATTGACTTGATCTTTTAGAGTATTTGAAGAGCTTTTTTCCAAAAGGTACTACATCCACTTTTTATGAAAATTGAGTTATTGATGTCACACCATTATTCAGGTACAATGTAGTTACCTTTCTTTGGACGAAAGTGTTCACCTCAATTTTAAAAGCAACAATGAGGAAATGCCCTTTCTAATATCACTTTTCCATAGACGCTCGTAGAAAATATCGAAATCAAATACGTTTTCCCTAGAAGTAACAAAGATGGATGTAGTATCTTTTGTAGCAGAGCTCTTTATTTGTGAATTTACATGAAGTAATGAAAACAAACACCGAACCCATTCTGTGTGCGATTTTTTTTTTTTTCTAATAGGACTCTAATATGTATTATAAAAGCTAGTCCTATAGATATAACTTTTGAGATAACTGTATACCTTTAATATGAATTAGCCTGGAATTTGTTTGATATTGCAAAAGTAAAATATGGAGTTCGTGGACAAAGATTTGTTTGTTTGTTGTTTTGTTTTGTTTTGTTTTGTTTTTTTTTTTGGGGGGGGTTGCTCTTTGGTAACATAATTATTGTAGTTTGTAGTTTGAATGTATCGAAGAGTAGGTAAATTTTTTCTTCTTTTTTTCTTGTGGCAGCCAAGACTTGGGGGGGGGGGGGGGGGGGGGGGGGGGGGGGCTCTCCCCGAACAAAAGAAAATGTACATACGCACCTACATACGTGCACCTAGCTCATTGCTATTTGGCTGATAGCCCATTGGAAGCCCCCCAGCTATTGCCGTCATAAGTTACATTGCTCTGAAGTCGGATTGGTTTATATTATAAGGCTTCATTGCTCAACATGTTGCAATCTCGGTAATGAAACGGGACAGGTTGAATAGTTGAGGACTTGAGGGGATGCTACTTCAGAAGTGTATGGGTTTATGCTATACAAAAATGGAGTATTATACAGACTCATTATGAAGGTTCATATAGCTCCACCTTCTTAATAGCTACTATCAACACAATCGTTTTTGCTTGAAATTTAGCTGACCCCTCAATTTATTTACAAGTTACTTCTCCATACTTTCACTTACATCTCTATTTTGTTCACTACAATTTAATGAATTATTAAATGTATAATCAATTTGTTTCTAATTAAGCACTAAATGCAGAAACGTCTGCAATTTTTTTTTTAATAAGATAAGATAAAAAAAGTAATTATTATTGTTATCATGATATTGTCTTGTTTTTACAGGAAGCAGTCTACCGATGTTTGGTGATGATAGCTCAGATGGGTCATTACCACTTGGTATGAGTGCGAAAGAGAACACCGTCCAGTCTACTTCAGAACTCAAAACAAGCACGCAAAGTATGTGTACAGTGGGGTGTAACACAAAGACTTACGATTGATTAAAAGTTACGATTGATTTTTTCTTGGTAACCTCATTTGAAAACCAGGTACAGTCATGGATTAGGATTTGGATATGATTAAGAGCAGGGTCAGTGCTAGGGTTAGGATTAAGATCATCAACTTTAGAGCATCCTGTCCATGATGAGGCTACCGAGAAAAAATCAATCGTAACTTTTAATCAATCGTAAGTCTTTGTGTTACACCCCCAGGTCATTTAGGTATTCAAATTAGTAATTTAAGGCGCATAAACCCTCCATGGAACTTTTATTTGAATCGATCAGAGCAGGAAAAAAAGGCTTATTTTTTAGGCTTGTTAAAAATTGAAGTTGTGATCTGCCTACTCTAGATTGTGCTTAGAATTTTTATCTTGGTTTGCACTATTTTGAAAGTACCTTTAGGTTAATATAGTAATTGTTTTTTTAATTGCCCTTAAAAAGCAAGCAGTATTTGAGGTCATTACAGCTCAGTTGTATATGTATGTGAAAGGAGATGATGTTATTTAACCCTTTAGCACCTAAACCGCCCGAGACCGCCCGTCAGCTTTCTCAGTAAACCGCCCCAAACCGCCCGTTTTATGCGCACTATAGTCATGATAATATCAAAAATATGTGATCAAACATACCAATGTTAGTTGTGCATTACCCATTGGATGTGTGCTGTCCGATTCTGTACAAACAAAGTATGTTTTAGGAGTATTTCATATAGAAACACCCCCTTGCAAACACAGCAAAACCCTTTCCGTTCGGGATTAAACTGACACTTTTCACGCAGTCGCTAGGTATTAAAGGGTTAATGGTAATTAACTGTGGAGTTGATTTCAGTTGGTACTGTAATTTGTAAATGCTGGTTACCTGTGCACAATGAGTTTTAATTTATAGAGCACTGAACCGAGATGTTAACTCTTCCATCAATGGTAACTTATGTGGAATACTTCATTTTGATTGGCTGTTGAGCAATGCTACCATGGTAGTTATCATTAATGCCAAAGTAACTATAATAGTAACTTTTTATGCAATGGGGTCCTGATTAATTTTAGCATCAAAAGAAAACAGAATATTTAGTGGGAATGAATTATTTATTTCCTTGTTCATTTTCATTACCTTTTTCATTCTGTTTTACCTCTCAGGGTGGACTTCCTGCCTGCTGCCTGGTATCTTAGGATTCAGTCTTGGCATCAACTGTGCTGCTGCCCTCTATGTCTTGTATGGGAGATGATGTGAATCATCACCAAATGGTTCTACATTGTGTGGGCTTTCCTTAGCTGAAGTCCTACTTACGAAAGTGACTGGCACGTTTAATCTGGAGAGATTGAAGAGCACCATCATATTCAACTTCTACTAGTCTACCAATGGTAGTGATGCGATTTTGTATTCCATTTTAAAAAATTGTCTCTTTGATGGAACCTTAGGATTCAGTCTTGGCGTTAACTGTGCTGCTGCCCTCTATGTCATGTATGGGAGATGATATAAGTCTCCCAACGGTTATAGATCAATGCGATTTTGTCTGCTAGTCGGCTATTGCATCTCCGTCTACACATCAACTCTCAGATGGACATTGCTATTTTCTCAGCATTAACTGTGCTACTGCCCCCTATATGTCATGTATGGGATATGACATGAGCCGTAGCCGTCTTCAGAATGCTTCTAGAGCGATGTCAGCACGTCTCGCCGTCAATTATACTGTCTTATCCTAAACACCCAAAATCTTGGATGGACCTAAGTTTGTTACTGAAATGATTGACACCTGTCTGTATAACTCAAATTACAAATGTTGCTGCTTCATCATTTTATCTGGACAACCCCCACCACAGCCATACCAATTCAACAACCACCACCACCACCACCGATACAACAACCTATCACCATTGATGTTTATGACTGTGTCATTTGTATATGTATGGATTGATTTTATTTGTTACTGTATTTCCTCAATTTGAATCATTGTTGCACCTTGAGTGGTATTGCACCACAAAAGTGCGCTTTAAAAATACATGTTATCATTATTGTAGAACGACATGAACTGGTCTAGCTGTCAACTACTGTATTCGTCGTTATTTTCGCGCGATTAATTTTTTGCGATGAGCGGCCTCAAAGAATGTTCACAGGTTCTTGAATTCGGGCTGCATTTTTAGTAAGCACGCAATTGAATGCACCCAATACATGCATAATAAAGCATGCTCAAATATTCGCGCGTGACATCCACGAAAATTAATGTACTGCGAATATTTCCACTATTACAGTATGCCATCTTTCACCAAAAGTCTTGGATGGACATTGGTTTGAAACCTAGTCGCGATGTTCGTTTACTGAATAAATGCTGGTACCCAGACATAAATAATATCAGAATAATTGATACACATCTGTAAAAATTTAACTACAAATATTGCTGCTTCATCTAGACAAGAAATATGCTGCTACACCTCTATTTCATATTCATGTGAGATTAACTCTTAAATATGCAATGTACAAAGTATTATCAACATGACATATGGGTATAAAGTGGACATTACAGTATGTGGTGCTGCCCTCTTTGTTATGAATCAAAGATGACCATGTGCTCTGTACTTCAAATGCCTCCAAAATATCCACCGCTTTTAAAGTACAGAAAGAATAGCTTCTCTAAACTGATAACCCCACCTACATTTTTTGTATACTTGATTTAATACTTTAATATCAATAAGTTAATAATACTATTACAGTTATTCAGTTTTTTAAAGAGATGGTATTATGGGACTTGTGGCACAGAGAGCATTTAATATCTCTTGATTAATTTTTTTTTTGTTGTTGTAAATTTGATGTCTCCCATGCCTTTTGTACGAAAATAGGTGCTATTATAAATGAATATGTAGGGAAGGCGAACAAAAATGCAAAGGGTTTTTTCGTCAAAAATTTTAATGATCGTATCCAGATACAAACTCATTGTGTTGGTCTGATAGGTCAGTACAGCATGCACAGTTCTTATATAGGGCCATTTGAAAAGTGAACCTTTTGGGGACAAAATAAAGTTTTTGCTTCTTGATTTTAGGCTGCATATTCAAATAGAGCAATGTCTGAAGTTTCATGAACTGATGTTTTTTTCGTGATTTTTGCAATTTTTTTATGCTCATTTGCATAAATTAACATATGTGATAATTAGATGGAAAAGCGGTACATAAAATATCCTTTTTTTTAACCCTGACTGGAATGGATGTGCTGACTTCTTTGCTTGGATTACTGTCATTATATTATTATTTACCTCTATTCCTTTTAATCTAACCCAAAAAACAATGGTGTTAAATTGATTATATTAAAGGTCTACTAAATTAGAAAAATAATTGTCCATTTTTCGTAAGAAGGAATCATCAGAAGTCCCAAATTACCACCCATTCTTTAAAAACACTTTTGATAATTTATTATAATCATTTGGAAAGCCCATAATTGCCCATTCCCGCTGCTATAAGCCCCGCCCCAAAAAGCTTCATCGAAGCGATATCGTAGTCACGTGACTGTGACGTATTGTGAGTAAGCCAGCTGCACGGACAGTGTGTATGCACGTGTAGATGCAGAGAGCGCCCGAGCTGGCGGGGCCGCTACACCCCATGCTCCGTTGTACGTCGACTATACTGTTCTTTCACACATTAGATTGGTCACTAGAATGATGTTTTGGACACGATTTCATCAATAAATGTCTAATTCTTGTGTATATAAGGGTCGTAGTTAGACCACTGAGGATGCTAGGGCCTAGCTTTTATGCTTGCATCGTTTTCCAAAAGAGATTGAAAGCTTTTGGAGTTTGGAAAAGTAAGTCAAGCTTACTTGAGCAGATTGGCTACGGGCGACAAAATGTATACTAGTATTTGCAGTGATTTTGCCGAAGTTGACTTTAAAATAATTTAATTCCTAATTCGATATGAGGGAAATGAGAATATTGTTTAAGTAGGTTTAGACCTACTGACAAGTAATAACATCTCTTCTACTTACAGTTTATTAAATAGAGGTCAATTGATGATAATTAAACCATGGATATACTGGAGGGAGCGAAGGCAGAATGAAAGTAGGACAGTTATGCAATACTAGTATACATACATACAGGCGCAGGCGACGAGATCAGACTATACATGTAATATGAGGGCAGTGTGATGTGTATTCGCATGCTACTACTATGCAGAAGTATGACCTTATAGGGCAGATATGGTGCTAGTGCGTGTCGTGTATGGACACTAAATACACACATGACATGAATTTGCCCTAAAGCTGCCCTATCACCTCTAACTCTACACACATAAACTCACAGTCCATGTACAGACAGACGAGGATGTTGGTAGAAGAGTGATAACATTACGCAAGATTTGATATTTTGGGGCAAAATTGTTCACTGATGATATGTAACAGATATTTCTTCAGACTTTCATATACTAAATCTACATTCATTATGAGTCAATTTTCGTTAGTTCTCTCTTGCACAAAGGAGTCCAATATTGCGTTTTGTGTACATAGATGCATTAGCCAGTCACCGTTTGTTTTGGGTCTTACTTTTAATACGTCATTCCGCTAATGAACCAATCAGCTCACAGGGTTTCGGGAATGTTACCAAAACCTATAGTTTTCCACATTTTTCGTCAAATTGAGACTTCTTATGAAAAACAAATTTCACTTTCGTTTTTAGAAGGTAATTATCCACTGAATAAGCCCAATTTGTTTTTCTAATTTAGTAAACCTTTAAATGCCAATAATGTTATCTTTATACAATGTACACGGTTGACATGAATAGAAATTAAAATACAATTTTTTTTGTCAATGAAGTCATTATTTGTGTACTATCTGGAACATGGGTTTTTGTGTGCATTGTATGGAGTGCCATTAAATTTGTATGTTTTCAAATAAATGATAAATCTACAAGACATCATTCTGTGTGTGATGAAACAAGTTTAATCAATTTATTTTCAATACAATATGCACAATAACTATTACAATCACATGGTTTGATGTTGAATTTTGACTTTACGATTGATTGGTAATCAGTCGTAATCTTTACGATTGATTGGGGGGTCTACGATTGATTTCTACGATTGATATCAATCGTAGCTTCTTTTGTGTTACGGTTCTACGATTGATATCAATCGTACGATTGATTGATCGATCGTACGATTGATCAATCAATTGTACGATCGATTGTAGAGCTTTATGTTACGGGGCCCCGGTGCGCTTACGGTGGTGTAACCATAATTCGCGCAGAACCTTAATTCACGCACGACGGATATCTCAAAAATTAATCAATATCGTCAAAATCTGATAGCACCATCAGAAAGAGGGACCAAAAATTGCTTAAGATAAAAACTTTCGTCACGGTATGTTGTATCGAATTGTGAAATTATTGACCAAACATCGAAAAATTGCGTGTCCGTTGCCAAAATTCCGAGTTTTTTGACAAGGGTTTGGAAATCATCATTTTCCGAGTTAATATCATAAAATTATGAGATGATATTAATATCATCTTATTCTATGAAATTTTGACTTACATTTACTGTTATTCCCTTTCCTTAGACTGATGGAATTTCTTGATAAATCTTTGTCAAACGCTCGTGCGGGAATTAAGGTCACACTGTTTTGTTGACTTTTTCAGCAGAATGCGCGATCGTTCGATCGACATAGAATTTTGAAATCGCGATATCGTCGAAACCCTTTCACCTAGTTCACTTCTTCGTTTGGCGATTCGGAGTTTAGAATTTTGCCGTTTATTTGGTAATCATAGTTTTCGTTGATTTTGAGTAAAACATGAAATATTGTTAATTGAATGTGGCAATTTTTATAATTTTTGAAATTTGCGCGAACTATGGTCTCCCCATCATACATAACAGACGATCGATTAGGCAAGACAAGTATTTTCTCAACTTCTCTACGATCGAGACTATATAATTTTGTTCATTAAAAAAATTAAAAGGAATGGTATTATAGTGGAAGGGATATAAAACAAATATACAATGACTCATTCTCAGAACAGGTTAAAACTATTCGCACTCAGGAACATCACATAGTACTATTCTCTCTGGGGCCGATGGCCCTCGAGAAAATAGTATTATGTGATGTTCCTTCGATGCGAATAGTTTTAACCAGATCCTCGATTGTCATTGTATATTTGTATATTTTATACATGTAGGTATTTTCTTCATGTAGAAAGGAGACGTGTACTTCGAAGACCCAAGTGGGAAACAATCATGGACATATCATCAAGATAGAGAAAAGAGCCAGCAAAAATATGACATAATTAGAACAAAACAAGGTGCCAAATCATTTTATTCTAACAGTGCTTTTTCGTTAGTTTTCCCTTTGCAGGGTAAAACAGCGAGTGAAACTCACGGTCACGATTTTATTAATTCCTGCAAAAAAAAAAGCGATGTCTGACCTTTACTTCTCTGCACGATCACTATCATTATAGTCCAAAGTTTCCAAGAAGCAACCAGCATGATTTAATCAATTTGACGGAGATTTGATATTCTCATCTTTTTTCTTTGTTTTTTAGTCTTTCTTCTTATTTTGGTTATGATTCTGTCTTTAAAAAAACCCACAAAAAACCTACATTTTATTTGAAACATTTTCTGTGCTGCAAACACAAGGATCATGCAACATTAAGATATTTTTTTGATAAAAAGGCACATTGAATTGTTGAATTGGCAATTTGAGCAAGTGTTCATTAGACTAAGTAATAATTATAACAAGTATATATCAGACTAAGGGGAAATTAGACCAAAATACACCTCGTACACCAAATGGGTCTAGACAATATAAAAATAATATTCACTTATTTACCCAGGGTAGCCACTTCAGCTCTTAATGAACTGGTCTCCCAGCGCGGGCCCTGCATAACAGAATGTTTTTATTACCCCTCTCCATTTCCAAATACCGAGCGCCTGGCTAGAAGGCAGAGGGTCCCATTTTTTAAAAAGTCTTTGGTATGACTCGACCGGGGATCGAACCCACGGTCTCCCGTTCATGAGGCAGACGCTCGACTGATTGCGCCAACAATGTGGCATTAGACAATCAGAAAATTAGACCAACTGCTGGTAGACCAAGTGGAAATAAACTGAACAAAACACTAGTTTGATATCGTCTGAGAATGAAACTGAACCAAGATAATAACCTGGATAAATTCCTTCCCAATGGCTATGATCGCATCTAAATTACAATCCCCGAGACGCGGGAGATTATGAAGAAGGATGAAAATGTGGGGATAAAAAGCTTTAAAAAATGTAGGAAAAATGTATATAAAAAAAACTCAAGCTTATTTTGTGGAAAGTAGTTTTAAGCGCATTCTACGGTTTTTAAACAAGTGCCTGGGAATAAATAATCCAGGAACGCAAGTAAATCACAAAAACAGAGATGTGATTACTTGTTATTATGTAGGCTAAACATCAGATTGGAACAAAATTTTATTGTGTTAATTTCATGATTACTGCTCAGGTTTCGTGTTAAAAATGAAACAATATAAAGATAGGTCGTTTTAATCGGTTAGTTTGGAAGAAAAGAAAAACATTGTTTATTTCATTTGATTTAGAATTTTCAGCATTTTTTAGATTTATAAAAAAAAAAGAATATCCATGGAAACATATATTCCAGGGTTTCGAGTAAAATGCGAAAACAAACTTTGTTTCTTTAAGAGAGATGATTTCTTGTATTAAAAAAAATTACAGGAATTCATTTTGATAATTTCTTCTCAAATTACTTAATGATTATCTTATTAATCTAAGTACAAAGAAACAGTTAAGAAGTGTATCAAATGTGACTCGGGTAGTAGCCCTTCTGTATTACTTGATAATCCCACTATTCATTTTGCTTCTACCTCAGGTTTCGTGTTGAAGTGAAAAGAAAGGATCACCTGTAATTTTCGAAGATGGAAATCAATTTTGCTTAAATTAAATTTACTATACATGTATAAATTTTAACATTTTATATGTTTTGAGAAAAAAAAATTGAAACATGCATGCAAAATTCAGGGGCTCAAGTAAAATGCGAAGGAAGAGAGATTTTTTTTTTTTTTTTTTTTTTTTTTTTTTGTATTGAACAAAATAACATGAAATTTGATTTGATGATTTCTACTCGAATTTTAATTTAAAGGGAGAAAGGAGAGAAAAGTGTTTAGTATTGAAAAGGAAAATAATTGGAATACATTTGATTGGATCAATTTGATATTAGGACAATATGTCATGTCAAGCTGGAAACGGAGTTTAAAATAGATACGTACAGCATGTAAATTTAAACAACCTGAAACTAATAAAGATTGACTCATATAAAGGTGAATAAGTGTGGGTTTAATCAGATTTCCTCCTTGTATGGTGTCTGATTGATTCGTCTTGTTGTTTGACCTGCAAGCATGGAAAGCAATTAAGCATAGGTGACCTGCTTCAAAGAACCTACAAGCTATTATTATGAAGGAGGATTTGAAGTACAGGTTTAAAGAAAGCAGTGGCGGATCCAGGATTTGAAAATAAAGGGGAAACCAGGCCCGATAAGGCAGTGAGCTGCCAAAGTTTTCTGGTTTAACATGTACAGTCAATGAGTGGTTTTCAAATTTTAGAGGGGCGCGCGTCCCCTGCGCCCCGCCTAGATCCGCCACTAGAGAAAGAAATAGAGATGACAGTGAGAAGAGAAAAGATCAAGCTTAATTATGTTATGATATAAAAAGTATGTTAAGATATGAAAAATTAAATATAGGGTGCACTGGCAGTAGGAGAGAGACTACACAGAGGAAGGTAAACGGAAATGCCGAGAATAATTATTTAACTTTTCCAAAAGGCTGTTAAAAAAATGAAGTGAAAAATGAACGGTCCCCGAGAGAGAGAGGGAGAGAGAGAGAGAGAGAGAGAGACAGACAGACAGACAGACAGACAGACACAGAGAGAGAGAGAGAGAGAGAGAGAGAGAGAGAGAGAGAGAGAGAGAGAGAGAGAGAGAGGAGACAGAGAAAGAGAGGGGAAGAGAGGGGAGGTGATAAAATAATGAATGAAAATTAAAGGGTACAGATGGATTTAGGATCTTAAAATAGGGGGCAAAGCCAGAAAATCAGAAAAATAGGGGATGCAGTTCGAAATGTTTTGATGCAATTGACTTGTATTCTATGACTGGTTAGAGAGAATAATAAAAACAGGGGTGCATGACCCCCCCCCCCCCCCCCCCAATATATACCACTGTAATCTGAAAATTGTAGCCTAATTTGAGACTTTTATGCAAGGAGTGCATGCAAGGAGAATGCTAATTGATTACCTACGAATTTGTAATGGTCGTAATTACTTCTTTTTATGTGACAATGTCTGAACATGTCTGGATTTATCATTATTATAAGTGCCAACTGATGATTGAGGACAAACAGAGAAATTACAACAACAGTTCTCATAATGGACTAATGTGAACGCGGGGGGAACTAGGAAACGTGATAACAGTTCTGCTCAGAATTGCAAATACATGTATAGTTGAATTTGACTTTCAAAAGACTATTCTAGCTGACTTCTCATTGGAAAGGGGCACATATAGATGTTCTATTGTATTCACATGGAGATTCTATAGGCCTATGCATCGACACCCTGATTACGTCAATGTGTAATGCTGGCCTGGGAGTAAAGTCTGAATTCATTCCATGGGTAAAAGGTACTCTCTCTATAAAAAAAGGAAAGTGAAAAAGTTCGTTTTTGACGGAGCGAATTTCAGAAAAGAGTGAGTTTGGAGTGATATACACATTTTCACTCATTTTGGAGTGACCTCAGGGATCACTTCAAGATTTCGAGTGATCCTTGATTATTTTTATTTTTTTAATTTTTTTTAATTTTTTTACAGAGAGAGAGAGAGAGAGAGAGAGAGAGAGGCAGGGCGTTGGAGTTTGTTACATAACAAATGCTACTCATATATTTCAAAATGTTGTCTGCTGCCCCTCGCCCCCCTTCCATCCTAATCGATCCTCCTCTCCCCTTAAAAATCAAAATTACCTATTTAAGTGGAGTACCGGAGGATCACATGACTTTGTGACTTTGTCATCCATTTAAGCAGAAACTTTTAAACCTTGCAGTCGCATATACACTACAGCCTGGGCAACACTAATATGCAGATCATTCTCTCAAGATTCATGATAGATCTATATACATGAAGTATTAGCTATGATTATCTGACCATGCTAATCTGCATGTTATCCTCTGAGTATGACAAACTCAATTTACCAAAGCCTTCAGCCATCGCTTGACCAGTCACCCATGTCGTAAACACATGCTCTTCAAAGCTAGGACAGAAAATCCTATTCCTAGACAGAAATTATACACTGAATACAATGGCAGATACAGGATTTCATGACAGGGGGGCCCAAAATTGGGATTTCAGATTTTGGTACACCAATTTTCTCCCGTCGGAGAGGGCAAGCAAAAATGTACAAAAATGTATAATTAGGAGGGAGGGGGGGGGGTAGGTTGTTTCGTGGGGATCCAGGTGACGCAAGAGACGTGCGCACATCCTATATATTAAGCAGTAGAGGATCCAGCCCTACGTCACACAATTGAAAGCATCGGCCCATGCCCAAACATAATAGACCCGCTATTGTCCCCAGACAATTGGGCCTGCACAAACTGCGAATTCTGGATTCGTACCTGAAATCATATTATGTCTCTTGAACGTTTGCTTTAATCTCACGCAATAAACTATCTGCACCCCCACCCCCCCCCCCCTCCCCACCCCCTATCCTGGATTCACTGCCCTCCCTCTCATTAAAATAACTTAAGCTTCTTCTTCTTTTTCTTTTTTTTTTTCTTTCTTTTTTTTGACTTATGATATGAATCAGATAAATACACCCATCGTAGATGGGGTAATATCATTCCTATCATGCACGTCACAAATAATTTAAACTTGAAAAAAAATAGTAGGCCTATCGTAAAACAATTTTTTTTTTTTTTTTTTTTTTTTTTTTAATGTTTTAAATGTACCGTACGGGCACTCGCCTCAAGCCATGAAACTACGAGAAAATTCACAAAATCAAATCAAAATCAATACTATTTAAATCTTTAGTAACATAAAATCCTGAAATTTAGTATCATCAACATAATACAGTCCGCATATACGACAGCCAGTAGCTGGCCTACTCTGTGCTATCGTACTCCTTTTATCATGTTTATATTCAATTTTTGTTTAAATAAATTTGACTTTGAATTTGAATTTGTTTATTCGTGTTGTGACATCTTCCACCGATAACTCTACCAGGGTTGCTCCCTCCCCCCTTTCATCTCTCTCTCTCTCTCTCTCTCTCTCTCTCTCAATCATTTTCTCTCATAATTATTTAATTTAGCTGTAAATCACCTTCCCCGCCCCCCCCCCCCTAAAAACAAAACAAAACTGTCTTTAGAAAAAAATGTGTCGATAAAACAGTAAATCACATAAGGAAACATACATGTTAAAGTCTATTGTCTGACTTTGGTGGTTTATTCCAACTCTATAATGAGGTTTTTCCATAAAATGGTACCCTTACGAACGAGGTATGTCAAGGGTGTCATATTATGGATTCACTCTCTATAATGAGAGACATGATAAGGCATGCAATTTTCATGCAATACAATAAATTAAATTCAAACTTGATATGGCACTTATATACTCACCAACGACACAGTAATCATTTTAGCACAAATATTTCAAGAAAGCACATCAAAACTATTTTGAGGGGAAACATACATGTAAATCCCCACTTCCTCTTTACAATATTCAAATGGGAATGTTATATGATACTCTTAACTGTTAACCCATGTTGTAAGCTTGAACACAATATTATGTTACATTTTAATAGTTCAGCATTATATCATATTCACAACAAACTCTGAATCAAGAAAAACAATTTCCACTTCTTCAGAATTACATTATTAAACTTACTTTACAAAAATACAGATGGAAAAAAAATTTAAAAAAGTTTCATAACTCCCAGAAAATGGTTAAGTACAGAAGGCTTGATTCATGGCGATAACCATATTTAAAAAAAATATAGTCAGAGGAGTGATGGGCAAGAGTATACATGTAATTCTACATTTATATTTTATTTTACAGTCTGTGTAGAAAAAAAAAAGGTACACTCGTGGGAAAAAATAATAAATATTTTTGAATAATGTGTGTATTTTGTACCAAATTAAAGCCAAAAGATTTTCCTTGCTGATGCGCTTTGTTCTGTATAATTTGCTTTTGTACAACAAAAGTTATGCTAAATTTTGTGCGACGAGGAACAAATCGAAATTGCGCACTTCTATTGTTCTGGAGCGCTGAATTCATGGCCATTATGCACAACCTACACAAAGGCATGGGACGGCGAGCGAAAAATGGATTTTTCTTGATTGTAGAAAACTAGTCATATTTACAGCACCAAATGTGATGAAAAAAATTGCTGAAGAAAGTCTGATTTTCCTGCTTTATGAAAATACCAAACAATACAAGGTTGTCATTAATCTTCATACAATAAAAAATGGTTTCCACTTGTACCATTTTATTTGACATACACTGTATATTTGCGCGTAAATGGGTACAATTCAAATATTTAAACAATTTGAGGATATTATTACAGTAAAATGCAGGTCATCAGGGCTCTTTATAAGAAAAGCTAAAGACATTTTCAAAGGACACCCTTTAAATTTGACTGATTCTGAAGGATAACTGCAACATTTACTTATTCATTTTGTATTATATTTCATGATTGAGCATGTATATGTAAACACTTAAATGCTAAATATCATACAATAAATGTTTGTCTTTCTTTTTGCACATGCATTGGAAAAAAATCAATATCTCTAAAGTTTGGCAGATAGTTTTGTAGACAAAACTATTAAGTCACTGTTTATATGAACAAGATTTGCCGCACATGGGTAGACTTAAAAAAAAGTTGTGACAGAGAAGTACCTACCCCTGTCAAAGATCAAACGTTCAGGTATAACAAAATATGAACCATATTTTAGCCCCATGCATGAGTATATAATAAGTCTGTAAGTTTCCTAATACTAAATAAAAACATGTACATGTATTGCTAGTTTAAAAGAATCGTATTCTCCTTAATTTGATTAACCAATTTTCAATAGAATAACTCAAGCAAAATATTCATTTCAAAACGTAAGAAAATATAGATTACTCATTGCAAAATGAAGCTGGAAGCCTGCGCCATACATAAATAAACAAATCAAATAAACAAATAATTATCAGACTTTACAATGGAATGATACATTGAGGGCTAAAATAAGAACTGTGGTAATGTGTTGATAAGATTCAATTATATCCCATACATGTATATTGGTTTCTTATGAAGAATTCTACCTCTCGCCAATTCCATTGTAACTGATTTTCTTGAATTTTTTAATTGTAGTTACATAGATAAAAATACCTGTGTCTTTAAACTAATACAAATAAAAGAGTTGAAGATGAAGAAGGATTTGTGCCAAAAAAATCTACCCAAACTGCATTAGCTTTGAAACGGCAAGCAAAAATATGTCGGTTACTAGCATTACAAAAAAATGCAAAGCCATTTACTGATGCAATTCTGCTTGCCGTTCCAAGAGAAATGCATTTTGAATGGATTTTTTTTTGTTTGCACAATTCCTTCCCTCTCATGAACTTAATATTTACATGTAGTTGTATTAATTTGAAGACACATGTATTCTTATTAATGATATTATGATACTGTAGAAAATAATCTTTTTGTAACATCAGCTACTGTGGAATTGCCCAAATGCGCCACTCCATTTAGTTAGGTGCCTAATAATGCATGACATATTACACAAATTGTATTCATTACGATTAGGTAATACATGTACATGTAGATTCTACTTTTAGATCTGTACACATTATATACAAATATATGAACATCATAGATTTGAATCTATGTTATGTATAATGTTATTTATACAATTGAAAGAGATACTGAATAGACTACTATTACTCAAACCCACCAATAGGTCACCAAAATCGTCTTCCTCTGGTCTTTTTCAAATTCCCTTGTCAAAAAAATCCTGGGGGGGAGCGAGCTTTTGCTCATGCCGGACCAGCCCTGTGGAATACACTTCCACAGGTGCTGAAAGATTCATCTTCATTGGAAACGTTCAAGACAAATCTTTAGTATTATTTGTTCACTTGTGATTATTCTTGAGGACAGACATTCATCCTTGTGTATATATTCTTTGTAAGTTTTTTGTAATACTTGTAATACTTTGTAAAAGTGCCTTGAGAATTTTATTTAAATGGAAAATGGCACTATAAAAATCCCATGCATTATTATAATTATTAAAATTCATATCTGGGGATTTTGGGTTTTTTTGTTCCTGAAACTACAGATTCCAAGCTTTCAAATGATACATGTACCAAATACTTCTAGTTTACAAACATATAGTAATTCAAGTATGATGTTAGAAGAAGAGCTTTTAGTGAGCTTTCGCAAATCAATCGCGGACGGGTTCAAGGACGAATAGAGATCAGATTTAATCTGCACATGCTCATTTTACAATTGCTCGTCCATGCTTCAAATTCAAGAACGGTTCTTGGCCAATATCATGTTCTTGATTTTAGCAACAGTAAGAAGTGGCTCAGCCAATCAGCGTTTTTTTTGTCGATGACGCGCTATACATGTTTGTGCGTAAGTTACGTGGTTAGCTTTAAGACCTGCGCACCCTTTATTGTGACGTCATATCAGTTCAACAATGACAATTGTCAAGCCTTTGTTAAGTCATGCAAACCGTACGTTCTTGAATGTGCGAAAAAGAAGATAAGGAGGACCATGGACGAGTTCAACTACGGTCAAATCTTACCGTTCTTCGTCCTAGAGTGAGTTTGCGATTAATTTGCGAAAGCTCCCTATTAATTTTCAAAACCTAGTTCTCTTACCATTTACTCTGTTGATCTATTTACGAATTATCGGTGGTTTTAAGGCGGCAGGTCACATATTGGATGATGGTTACATGTCAATATCGATTGCGTTTATGTGTTAACCCTCGGCACCTGTGGGGTTTTTACTCCGGCACAACAAGAGTTGCAATAAATTAAAAGCTTATTGATCATCTGCTAAATAACCTTTACCTGCAATATTATGTCGCATATACAAATGAAAATATACTCTTAACATGTACATGTATGTTACATAACTTATTTCAATTGTAATGGCTTGTCAAATGCAAGTATGTACAAGTACGTACAAGTAGATATAACATACTCTGAAACAGACATACAAGAAGCAAATCTCTCTTTAATTTGTCTTACACCCTGTATATCATTAAACTTGTCTTCAAATTTCCTCTCATATAATTGCCTAAGAAAATGTATATTGCACTCGTTGGCCCGTATTCTGGAGCGAAGACTGAGTTTGTATGAGTCGCAAGATTGTGCAAAGCTACTGTGCGATCCCTTTGTCTGAGCATCAGTCAAAAGGATTGAAACAATAAATTTAAAAAATGCATAAACTTTGAGTCATACAAAATCATTCTTTGGTTCAGAATATGGGTCTATATGTTTATTCTCCTCTGGCAAACATGTATGAAGAAAATGCAGAGGTGCTTTTTCACTCCCGTTCTTAAGATGCAGAAAGATTTTATTTCACCTTAACCCGTTGTATACTGAGAACTTTTTATATAGCCGAATGAATCGTGATTGTCGAGCATGCTTGCAAGAAATACTTTTCATTTAAAGGTGAAACAAAGAAGGCTTTGAATAGATCAATGTCAGATAATTCAAATTACATAAGGTTTTTATAAGTTTATGCAATCATGAGTGAAATAAACGGTCGGCAAGAGGGATGTTCTACGTTTCTTCAGCCCGCATATATGCGGGCTTAGTATACAAAGGGTTAATGGCAGCAGTTAGATAATCACAAGACGGTGAATCAATTGATAACTTAATATTTTGAGCTTGGATTAAAAAAACCCATCTTCAACGAAACATGTGTCTTTTTAAAAGGAAAAATAATTAACAGTGCATCAATTCTGCTATAAGAGGATAACTCCACTCGCTAGACCATGCTTTCAAGCAGTAATACACAGGATCAGAAAGAGTGGTTATAAATTAATTCTGTACCTACCATTCAGAAAACTTTATGAATTATGCAAATAATCATCACCATCCTACAACAGTTTCTATAGATGATTAAATTCTATTGAATTAAATCCAAACGATGTTGAAAATCTAATCCAATGATAGAAATGCTGTGTTACTTTTTTATTTGCTTGGCAATTCCAAATCATAATTAAGCACTAATCATTAGACTCCTATATCAAGTTATTCCTTAGACTAGAATGAACATCATCTAAAATTTTGTCATACATCTTATCATACACAGTTTATTATATTGGCAGCTAATTTATTAATTACAAATTCACATGGCATAATCTAATTGCACAATAACGAGATACAAATTTCTACTTTCTCTTCTTTTGTATCTCAATTATATCTCACCCCTTTTTGGTTGTCTATATCACTTTGCCTGCTCTCTCTTTGTCTGCCAGCCTCTTCTAAATTCACAACTGTATAATTTCATGATTTTTGTGACCTTTTAATTTCAATAAATAGCCTTTTATACAAGTAATTTAAATGGAAATTTTCACAAGGACCAACTCCAAAATATCTAAAGACAATATATCTCACTCAAAGCCTTGTAGATGTACATGTATTTGAACCCTATAACATGTGGTCTATAATCCAGCAACTTATGTACTAGATGTAGACCATTATGCCTCCAGAGAGAGAGTAGAGGCAATGAAAAGTGGAAGGCAGGCACATGAAGAGGGTGCGGCAAACAAGACATCCCGATGACCCAACCAGAAATTGGATTACCCAGAGTTTTGATCCTTTACTATGCGTTCTATATTCTAGCAACTCATCCACGACTAGAGTCCGTGGCACCTCCAGTCATTGGAGAGGGAGAAAAGATTGTTATTGAAAAAAGAAGGATGAAAACGCAATGAAAGCCTACAAGATTGACCTTTCACCACGAGTCACCCCTGACCCGCCCTCTTCCAAGACTATCTGAGCGTTGCCATGCCGATAAGATAAGATCTTGGCAGTTACTGCATCTCCTGGCCAATTTCTCATCTTGGATGGCACAGATCTTCAAGTCCTTCTGCAAATGATAAAGAGCATTGCAAAATTAAGGAATATCATTCATCATGAAAGATAAAACAAAGTGGAAGGTTTCACCGTGCACCAAGTGAAACCTTTCTTTCTTGAGGTTACGAGTGGTCATGAAAAGGATCTACCCACTTTCGACGTTTCGGTGAGCATGTTTTCGCCGTCTTCAGGAGAATGTTAGTCTTCAGGAAAAATTAGACATGAGAACAAGCTCACCAAAGCATCAATAGTTGGTAGGTCCTTTTCAGGACCACTCATAACCTCAAGAAAGAATACTTGGTGCACCGTTAAACCTTCCATTGCTAATCATTCGCCATGCTTTGGAGAGAAAGTGCGATAGTTCTATGAATGTTCTTAATCATCCAGGTGATGATTGTGCTAGTATTTTAGTGATATAGAAATTGTAATTTTGTCAGACTCAAAACCTCTTTAGATTAGCATACATGTATAATAAAAGTATAATAAATCAAACTTAGGGTATTTGTTATACTAAGAAGTTGTTTAATAATGGAATACTTATCCATGTTTGGAGAAGAGATGTTGTTGTTTTGTGTTTTTTTTGCTAAGGAATTATCCCAGGGGTAGTTGACTTTTTGTACCAGTGGTGGTTATTAAGGGAACTAGAAGCTATGGCTTCAAACAAAAGAATGTCAACGAAATGAAAACACTGCAAAAATATACATGTATGTGTTCATAAATGAATACATGTTTAGGGATTATGGCACGTATTCACAAAAGTGTCCAAAGTTAAGCCAGGCCTAAATTCTGTGGTTTATGTAACTTTATATAACTATGGGTAGTAAAACCAACAACAGTTGATTTTCCATTTAGTAGAATTTTTGATACTGGAAACCATCAAATCCTGCCTGGGAATGATGACTACTAAATTTCCTAACCATTAAAGCATGATTCCAGAACATAAGGAACATAACAATGTAGACAGATTGTATCACATTGTGCCAACCAATGTTAAACCACAGAATTTAGGCCTGACTTAACTTAAAACTCCTTTCTAAATACGGGCCATTGTGTCTTGAGCATTCATGGGGAGTAGACCATTATTTGCTGACCCAAGACTTTGTAAAAAGCATTGATAAACCTCTAGGGGATGGACAACACCTCTTACTGGGTATGCATACATAGTATCACATTACACATGGAAGCTCAAGTCACAGTGACATTCAGATATAAATCTTCCATTTGAAAATTTACCTTGTTTCGCTGATGGAATGCATAAGAGAGATGAGAGATAAACTTATCAAGCTCCTCGCCTCCGTTGAAATACAACAACCAAGGATTGTCACTATCAGTATTCTTGAAATTCTGTCAAAAGAAATGAAAAAAAAAGAAAGATACTATAACAGGTCCTCATCCTAATGCCTACAGCCTACAAGTACATGTATTCCATATCACATACAAAAACAGGTAACTCTGCCTCCATCTAATCTCTTGGTACCATATGAATAACACATGTGTTGTATAATCAGTGGGGTGTAACACAAAGACTTACGATTGATAAAGAGTTACCATTGATTATTTCTCGGGAGCCCCATCATAAACAGGATGCTCCAAAGTTGATGATCTTAATATTAACACTAGCCCTAGCCATAATCTTAATCATATCCAAATCCTAATCCATGACTGTACCTGGTTTCCAAATGAGGCTACCAAGAAGAAATCAATCGTAACTTTTTATCAATCATAAGTCTTTGTGTTACAGGGCACTGGACTGAAGAATTGGTTTGACTTAGGTGAATATTCAATTTATATATAAGGTCGACTTATGCAGAGTTAACTGTACAACTTTTTCATTCTTGGTTTAGTTCTACAAAATTATATTATTAGGATCTAAAATAAACAAAAAGACCTCTTTACAATACAATCAATCATTTAAGTTGAAAAACGATGTGATTCAATTTTCTTGAGCTGAATAATTGATAAAAACAGAAATTTGCACAAATGGGACTATGGTGCTTTAAATGCCTCTTATTCTTTAATTATTGTATATAGAAATATTGTTATTTTTTTATCATTGATGGATTTTATAAGAGATACCAACCTTCTTCAACAAAAGAGAGTATTCTGTTAAGGAAAAAAGGGTATTTTTTTTTTCACAAAAGAGAGGATTTTACAAAAATTCTGTCATGGTAATGGTCACCAGCCTGTAGCTGTCAGGGGGTCATTTTATCAAAGGACTTGTCAGACATTTTATCCAAAAAATTTGCTCTCAGCCAATCATATGCAAGGATTTCAGTAGCTTATAACAGTTTGTCAGATAAAACGTCCGACAAGTCCTTTGATGAAATGCCTACCAGATAAAACATCAATAAGACGCGATATGGGACTAGGGGCCATTTCATCAAAGGACTTGTTAGACATTTTATCCGACAAACTGTTATAAGCTACTGAAATGCTTGCATCTGATTGGCTGAGAGCGAATTTGTCGGATAAAATGTCCGACAAGGCCTTTGATGAAATGCCCCCCTGAGCGAGCTACATGTCTGATCACTGTAAAGGATCATGCAGACGCTGAACGAGCATAGACACTGCGGCTCTGTCTATGGAAAGCAGATCATGCTTTATACACAACTATGGCACATACTCCATGATCAAATATAAATAGCAAATCATACAAAAAACATATTGTCTTATTCGTAGCAAAAAAGGAACAAATACGGTTTTTAAAAAAGGAACAACATATTTATAGCTAAAAAAGGAACAAATATTACAAAAAGGAAGAGTTGGCATCTCTGCTTTATACACTCACCAAGATGAGGTAGGAGAGATTTGATGGACTCCTCTCCACTTGTGAGATACTACCAAGGTCTGTTCTGGCAAGGGTCCGGAAGAAATGTGTCTGGTAATCTTCAAGACATAGTAAGACAGAGCGTGATGTAATGACGGCACAGGAGGGTTGGCAAGGGTTGGGCTGAGGTCCCTTCTGCTGAGATAAAGAATGCTGGAAAATGCAAACACATAAATCATTAATTACTGATATATTCATGTATTCATTATTTCATATTCATATTCATTTATTCATAAGAATGGGGTCTGGTAAACTTCAAGACATAGTAAAACAGAGCGTGATGTAATGAAAGCACAGGAGGGTTGGCAAGGGTTGGGCTGAGGTCCTTTCTGCTGAGATAAAGAATGCTGGAAAATGCAAAGACATGAATTATTCATCATTAATATATTCATACATGCATGTATTCCCATATTCATGTATTCATAAGAGTACAGACTGATAATCCTCTAGACATAGTTAGATGGACCGTAATGTAATGACAGCACAGGAGGTTGGCAAGGGTTAGCCTGGGGTCCCTTCTAGAATGCTGGAAAATGCAAACAAACAATTTTTTAAATATTATTTATCATATATTCATATATTCATATATTCATGTATTCATAAGAATGGAATCTGGTAATCTTCAAGACATAGTAAAACAGAGTGTGATGTGTTGACATCACAGGAGGGTTAGGCTGAGGTCCCTTCTGTTTAGATATATATACAATGATGGGAAATACTAACCAATATGTACAGCAAATTGTTTACATATTCATTTATTCAATATATGGTCAATGACACAGCTGAAGTTTTTTGTCATGTGAGAGCTGAAAAGTTCAGCTACACATGTACAGTTCCAACACAGATCAATGTCACATAGGATTAGTCAAGTGAGATGTACTACATGTATATCCAAATAGCGTAAAACTTAGCTCAATTGTTTGTAATTATCTGTGATGTTAATTTCATAATACATACATGCTATTTTCGCTCTCATTGTCACGTCACTCCTACGCGTTAATCTTGAGAGATTGGTCATCAAGAGTATACTCAACACCATGCATTAATCAACATGTTTCTCTTTCAGAGTGTTTCTCTTTCATCTACTGTATAAGCCAATATTTTCGCGTCCAGATATTTTCGCGATTTTGGACTAGTTGGGGAATTTCGCGAGCAAAATTTCGCGATTTTGGTGATGACTTCATTACTATAAATAGCCTTGAACTGAAGAGGAAATTTTCGCCATGACCGACTTGCAAAAATTAAGATACCGCAAAAATATCCACTTATACAGTAATCTTGGATCAGACTTGTGGTTCCATTGTTTAATCCTTATTCTTCCCTGCGCTTGGGATTCATCGTTCATTTAAATACTCCTCATATTTTCAATTCTCACTGCTGGTGCATGCAAGGAAATGTAAGTTGTCAACCAACAAGGAATACTGTAATCGTGGAAATATTTGCGATACATTACTTTTCCCGGATTTTGCGTGAAGATCGGCAGGCGCGAATTTAAAAGAACACAAATATATGAGCATGCTTTTTTTATGCATGTATTGGGTGCATTCAATTGCGTGTTTACTAAAATTCAGCGCGAATTAAAGAACCTGTGAAAAAATTTTGAGGCCGCTCAGCGCGAAAATAACAGCGAATACAGTAGTAATATAGGTCTTTCATTATAATGAACATTGGTGGCGCATGTATTATGAAACACGAGAATTCCAGTCAGAACTGTACCATCTACATGCTCTAGTACTCTAATATAAAAAAACATTATACCTGGAGTGAGGCTACTTCACAGATACTCTGTAGCCAATGGGACAGTTGAAGTTCATTCTCACACGAGAGTTGAAGCGGTAGGCTACCATCCGTGAAGACCAGCTCAAAGCTGTACCGACGATCAGAGTGGTGGATTCGTCTACAGCCTCCAAATTTCTGTGACCTGTGCAGGAAAGCAAGTCAAAGTTCTAGAATGAAATATCAAAGTACAAGGAGACTTCGGAGAGAAATACATGTATTTGAATGGCACAAGTGTTCTTGAAATTCCATTACATTTTTGTTGCAGGCAGGGAAGTTAAAGTGTTTTTTTGTGTTATTTTTTTGCAAAAAATTGAAATATCGACACTAGCGTGATCATGGCATTCCCCTGCCTACACCAACATGACCATCAATCAGTTAACATCAGCAAAGGTTGTCAACCTTTCCTGAGCAATGAAGTCTTGTCCCACATATAACCACAGGTATTACTGTTTCTCAGTTACAACAATGTACCTCTTAATATGGACATTCTACTTGAGGATGAAAATTACTATCTTCCAGCAGCTCTCTCCAAAGAAATGACTCCTTGCCCTAACCGAATCTTAACCCGTCTCCTACTCACCCTAGATCAATGATCAGATCAGGTTCTTCTGCTTCTTTCTGTGGGTACCTCTTAAGAACATTTTGCTTGAGCTTCAAGAAAGCTACCTTCCAGTAGCTTCCTACAAAGAACCGATTCCTTGCCCTAACCGAACCCGAACCTAAACCCATCTCCTTCTTACCCTAGATCAATGATCAGATCAGGTTCTTCCGCTTCTTTCCTAGGGTACCTCTTAAGAAACATTCTGCTTTAGCTTGAAGAAAGCTACCTTCCAGTAGCTTCCTACAAAGAACTATTCCCTAACCGAACCCTTACCCTAACCCATGCTTATTCACCCAAGATCAATGATCAAATCAGGTTCTTCCGCTTCTTTCCTTTGGTACCTCTTAATAACATTCTGCTTGAGATTCAAAAAAGCAGCCTACCAGTAGCTCCCGAACGAACGATTCCTTGCCCTAACCAAACCCTAACCCGTCTCCTACTCACCCTAGATCAATTATCAGATCAGGTTCTTCTGCTTCTTTCCTTGGGTACCTCTTAATAACATTCTGCTTGAGTTTGAAGAAAGCCACTTTCCAGTAGCTTCCTACAAAGAATGATTCCTTGGTCTTGTAGTGCAGCATACCCTTTCTCTTTGTTGCTGGTAGATAGAGCTGTAGATCCGCAGCAGTGCTGGAGTCCAGAAGGTCTTCCCAATGGACAAGAGTGTACAGGTGCACATGGACATCTGACATCTGGTATGAGGTACAGAGTGGATTATAAGTCAATATCTTTTCTCATCAATTAATTCGAAATCTTTGACCAAATTATTGTCACCCAACAGCTTTTCAACTTTAATAGTATGTACATGTATGAACAGTTCAAGATAATCACAAACTCATAATGTTACGAACGGTACATGTACATGAACCTACACGATTTCAATTGATATCAATCTAGTTATGCCAGGTAATTTAGATCAATCAACACTAGTTCATGGTCACCAATCGGGCTCTTGTCAAAGACTCCTTCCGTTATTCTATCAGGTCCCAAATTCTTTCCAAGGTACAAGTAAAAGTGTCCATCAATATTTCACCAAACAACATTAGATCCTTGTCATGACTTTAGCCAAAAATTGTTAATATCTTCAGTCAGTGATATAGATATAAGTTATAACACCTCATGATCAGCATTTGGTCAAACGATAATGCTCACTGACAAATCTTTGCTTTCGCCTACAAACTGACTTTGATTAGACCCAGTTTCGAATCTCAATTAAATCTTTGGATGGTGATGTCAAAGATCAGTTCAAGATGTAAATAATATATGATAGATACAGGTCTTTCAAAACACAGTCAACCAACCCACCATAATTCTTTTATTTTTTAATGATTGCATAATCATATAAGACCTTTAGAATGGTTTCACAAGATAACATGTGAAATGTGAGAATGAAAGAATTATTTTGATACGTACTTCCACCTTCTCCTCGCCTGCTACATATTTCTTGAGACCGATAGCCTGGGCAGTAGCATCAGTGAGAATACACAGAGATTCTTTGACATTACCAGTCTTCATGACTGCTCTAATGCTGTACAAGAAGAATCTGAGAAATATAAACAACAAATGAAAAGTATAAAGCATATGAGGAAAAGTTAATACCAATGACAAGCTTACTACATATTGATAATAATATACATATTAAAGACACATGTATTTGACTTCATGTGTTTCCTAAATGTATAAGCTGTTTCGAGACACTTCCCTGGCTCTAGCTCTAGCATAAGAATGTACATGTAGCTAGCAGCCCTAATAGAGTGCTTCATCAAAACATATCTTTCTACCAGTTCCCATCTACCTAACCACGATTGAGTGACATTCATTCATGCTTTAGATGAGATCATGCCTTGTCTAATAACTTAGCCAATAGACAACTACACCTCAACAGATAACTACAGCACAATAGATCTTAGTGATCTACATGTACTATGACAGACCTCAGTGCCACACAAGAAGCCATTATTATATTAAATGCAGTATAAATATTTACTACTTCTGTTACTGCTTCTACTACTACTGAGGATGCAAAGGTTGTGAGTTTGATTCCAGGCACCGGCACTTATGTCCACTCCACCCAGGTGCAAATGGGTACCGGTAGGAAGCAATTTTTTTAATGCTGTGAGCACCTTTCGGGGTAGCCTAGCTAAGCCGGGTAATCACTTGTTAACACTATTTAAGCACTTAGAAACACCAAGGTGGATATATTATGTAAGCGCAACAACTACAACTACTACCACCACTACCACTACTTGTTGTTCAATTTTACTTCAAACAATCAAATATTTGAGCGAAAATGCTAAAATCAAATTTAAACAATATTTACCTTGTCAGCGACTGACTGCCTGTTGTCAACCAAAAGTGCTTTCTTCTGTTCTTACACACCAGCTGAACTGACTGATAATTGAGACCAATCTAAAACAGAATAATGACATATTTTATTCCAATACTATTAATCATGATAAATAAATGTTTTATTCAGTACATTTTCATATATATGTAAGAGATGCTTGGTACCTAGTCAATAATTGTCATACCTTGTTCCAACAAAATCATGTTACACTTCACATGTTTGCACATTGTTTAAAACTGGGACCTGAAGAAATACTTCATTTTAAAATGCCAAGGTCTCTGTATCCATTTTAAAATCATTGAAAAGTTAACAGCTTTCAGGGACAAATATCGAGATGGGTTTGCCATAGCTCAGTCGGTAGAATGCCTAGGTCTCAGGTTTGAATCCGGAAGGAACCCCATTTTCTTTGCTTCCTTTTTCGTGTCATTGTAAAAGCAGATGGCTGTACCTACATGTACACGTAGAATATTAATTTTGCAGCAAGTACAACAATCTAAATAATTCTAAATTAAAAAAATATAAAAGGATTCAGCTGTACATGTTAGACCTAGTACTTTGATAGCACTATGGAATCTTACTAAGCGTACACATATGTTTACTTCCATTTCGTCTTAACTACCTTACTCACATGATCTTTTTGAGAATTATAATAAGAAGTCAAGTGTTTACTTATCTATCCAAATCAAGCTACACAAATAATGAGGTCAAAACTAGCAAACACAATGGTGATGAAAATAAAATAAACTTGAACGAATTTATCAAATGGTAAACAGTGCACTGAAAATAGACACAGGTATTCATTACACATGTTAATCAGAGAGTACCATTGGTAAACAATATCACCCGTTCTTAAAAGATTTATGATCCTCACAAACAAATGCCCTATAAAGCATGAATATACATGTAAAATGTAGAAAATACATTGTAGAAGGCCTTTTTTAAAAAACAAATGTACTGCAATCAAATACAATTTCTTATGTTAAGGTCACCGTGGATGTCTGGTAATTACCATAATTTTTAAATGGTAAAACATTTTATGATGAAATTTGCATATGGGTGTTTGGCGTTTTGAATAATGCTAATTCAATTTACAATTAATTAATTTATGCACATAACTGATTAGGCATCAATGAATAAATACGCATAAATTAGCTCTTTTTTTGCGCGAAGCTCTCATGAAAAATATTAGGGCTACCACGTTGAGTGATATTTCATTTTACAGCTATTTACATGCAATGGGACTACAGTCTTCAAAATTCAAATAAGAACAGTTTTGCTTGTTAAAAATAAGAAAACCATGAATTCATAGAAAATTG
Organism: Paracentrotus lividus; assembly: GCA_940671915.1. Lineage (NCBI taxonomy): Eukaryota > Metazoa > Echinodermata > Echinoidea > Camarodonta > Echinidae > Paracentrotus > Paracentrotus lividus. Next base: position 29,079,772 of record CALNVZ010003431.1, on the reverse strand, counting down.
AACCTAAATATGTAAGCAAAGTGTCTAATTAGTACATTCCATAAAAAATTTTACCAAAGCTAAAACGTCATCCCACGCTCCAATTTATATGCTATATACATGTACATGTGCAATTTCATTAATAAAGATGATGAACTGAATACAGGAGGACTGTTCAAAACTTATAGATCATTCAAAAAAGTGAAAGTACTTTAAATTGCCTGTAAAGTTTCTTGAATAATGATACAACAATTGCATGGCTCATCAAAAGTGCTTAATTAAAGTGACTTTCAATAAGAATTCTGTCATTTTCTCTTTATATCATTATATATCATTTTATATCTTTATATATATATTAATGGGAAAAAAAAATCCCCCCTTTATATAATTACCAGACATCCACCTTAAGAGAAGGAGAGTGAGGGAGAAGAACTTGTAATGTTATTACTTGTCTGATCAAGCGGATTCTTGAAATCTAATCTGTTCTTCACAAGGAGTATCTAGTTTGAATTGTTTATACATGTCTCAAGTGGTCAATTGAAATTATACATGAGTTTTTTTCCTTGTATCTTTCCCGCTCTTAATTCCAATACTGTATTCGCTGTTATTTTCGCGCGATTAATGTTTCGCGCTTAGAGGTCGCAAAACATATTTGCGAGTTTTCAAATTCATGCTGAATTTATGTAGGAACGCAATTAACCCCATTCAAAGCATGCATAACAAATCATGCTCATATATTCGCGTGTTTTTAAATTCGCGCCGTACAATCGTTGCCCGAAATCCGCGAAAATAAATGTACCTGTCAGACTTTGCACGCACAAGTTTAGAAACAGCATTTTAAAAGACTTTTTTTACAAATATATTGCAATCACATAGTGAGTGGAGATTATTATGGGACAATTTCTTACATTACAATAATAAATAGCGAAAACTTATAGAGTGCACACACTGTCTGAGGACGCTCATTTTTGCGCCAGCTCAGCAAGTTTTTTTTGAGGAAGGTACAATACAAACTAATATTACACGTACTTACCTATAATGAAGAACATAGCGGGGGAAAAAACAAGAAGAAAGGAGGGGAAAAACTGGTAATGCTTTCATGAACAAGTGGATTCTTGAAATCTAATCTGAATGTTCCCAAGGAATATTGAGTTTGAATTGTTTATGGCTCAAGTGGTCTATTGAAATTATACATGAGTTTTTTCCTTGTATCTTTCCACCTCTTATCTCAATAATACCCATCACACTATGAGTGTACAGGTTTAGAAGCCTACATGTAAGAATCAATCAGCTTTATTGAGAGTAATTCTGAGGAAACAAAGAGCAATTAAAGATAAGCCTTACCAGAACGTAGTCCAAGTCCTGATACATGGTTCTGCTTTCCGTTGAGAATCGACCATTGCGTTCACCTGCCAAACCAAACAAATTATTAAAGGGGTATTATCCCCTCAGAGAAATTTATCTTCAGTGAATGGAGACAAACCCCAAAAACATATCGGGAAAGTTTCAGAAAAATCAGGCAATGAATAAGAGAGATATGAATTTTTAGATTTTGAGATCACTTATGATATCGAGATCCTCCAATTGGCAACGCGACCATGATGTGTGATGTAATGCAGGGAGATCTTTCCCATATCTATTGTACACATTGTACTAAAATCCTCTTTTTTCTTGATTCTAAAGGGAGAATAAAGAATCTTTTTATGGAATGACTTGTAAATATATGAAAGTCATAATATATCATGAAAAGAAAAGCTGTTCTATCATTAGAATGAAAATAAAGAGACATTATGAATAGTTTCTGTGCACACCATATGGGGAGTTCTCCCTTTGTGACATCACAAATGGTTACCGTGTTGCCAATGGGAGATTTCCTATGTCATTAGAGAGCTCAATATTCAAACTTTCTTAGCATTAATCCGATTTTCACAAAATCTTCATTAATGTGCTTATTTGATTTTTCTGCATCCACAGTAAGCCAACTATCTACAAAGGGACAATTCTCCTTTAAAGATGGTTGAAATTGATTGAAGGCCATGGGGCCATGGCTTTGGATGTCCCCTTACTGGCCTTAATGCCCCTTTCCAAATTCCCTGTTTGGCCTTGGAGATTGTGGTGCACTTTCTCCACATTTGCATTTGTACTGTAAAGTTCCCCATGAACAAATGACCTTGCCCTAAAACTGACGAAATTTAAGGCCGGAATTAATATGAATATCAAATTATAAAACAATATGTCCTGTGCAGCACAAGCTGTTAATGAAATTAGTAATGCTCAGAGATGTTTGAATGTAATTGAACATCTAATTGTAAATGTAATATTTGTGTTGTTGTTTTTGTTTTCTTTGTTTGTAGTTTTTTTTGTTTTGTTTTTTTGCAGAATTCTTAAATCAATCAATCACAATGGTAAAATACTTGCTTACAAAATAAAAATAGAATAAATAACTGAATCATCATTATGCCATTTGTTGTGCTGCCCAAAGAGAGTGTTTAATTTGGAGTCTGACAATTGGCTTTTGGCCAATGGATCATACACAATGATTATAGGTATACATGTAGGTTAATGCTTGTATGATACATTCAGAATGGACATTGATATCTAAGATGACTCACCTCTTCTAAGAATATATATGGCAAGATCAGTTAGAAGGATAAATGCTGGTAGTAGATTGCCTTCCATGTGGCCAGTACTCAGTCGAATCAGCTGTTAAACAGGAATATAATAACATTAACCATTTCTGTGCCACGGATGGATTAACGCTAATTTCTGTCATAAATAAGAACCTTTAAATAGAAATTGGTCCAGGGAGACAGGAGTCTGTATCGACAGATGGGATTATGAACAGGTTCCTTAAAAATGGTGTTTGAATGAAACGATACTCATGGGAAATTGAAATTGATTACTTTTTAATTTTATGCATTCGTTCTACTGGTTTACGCATGTAGGTGGTGTAGTATATATCCACATGGTCTAACAACAGTTAGCCCAATCAATTTTCTAATCATCTAATACCACATGGGTAAAGCCCATTTGGTCTACTAACAATTTGGTCTAATATATACTTGGTCTAATTCTCACTTAGTCTAATTACCAATTCATTTAATAGCTAGATTGCCTGATTGCATTTCCGTCTACATGTAATTCCGAAATGAGTATTTTGTTTATTACCAGTCTGTTGCAGGAGTTGACTTGATGTTAGACCAAGTGGACATTAGACAAAGTGAATATTAGACCAAATGGGAATTAGACATGATGGTACAAGTGGCGATTAGATCAAAAATGGAAATGGAATCAAACCATATGGGATGAGACCTCACTAAACAGGCATTATTCAATGTGGGTTTCTAAGACCAATTGGCAATTGGCTAAATTTGTTTTCATCGGTAGTAGTGGGAGCCTTGGTGTTGTCAATGACCTTTGACCCCCCCCCCCCCCCCCCCACAAGCTCTAGCTTGACAGGCAGTATATAATGCATGTGCTTATCAAATGGCCTGAACAGGTGCCCCTTGACGTTTTTAATGAATGTGACTCTCCACCAGTTTTATGTATAAATTAATCATTGAATCAAGGAAATGATAATCTACATAAAGAAAATTATCATTGTCAATTGCTCTCAATGTTATTACTCATGCTCAAGATATTCTCAAGAGCAGGTTTTGGATTCAAGAAAGCCTGTCTTTCTTTGAGTACTTAATTAAAATCTAATTATAAATTAATTAGGTTTGATACATGAGTGGATGTTTGTTTAAAGATGCACATTAAACAAGGAACTATGATTTAAAACCAATGGTCTTAAAGCTGCATAATTATTTTGACAAAAGGACGCAAGTGACATAACAACAAAATGAAAATTAGGTCTGTTAATGTTTTCATATATTCCACCTTGTGTACTGTTATTCCCGACCAAATTTTATGCATAAATTTTCATCCTACTAAGAAGTATAGGCATTATAATATTGCATTAATAATAACTTCAGTGCAAATGACATGACACATTTTGCTCTTTTACCGGAAAATATAGTTTTGTCACTTGCTTCCTTTTGCTACAGTAGGGCAGTATGTACAGTCTGTGCTTGGAAAATCAAGTACATTGGTTTCATTATTTGCATGCTGGATCTTTTGCACATGGATTTAATTAATTGGTATTGCATCAAATGTTAGACACTAAACATGACAAAATGTAATTAGAAGTAAATTAATTCCCAAGGTTTCTTGTTTACCAAACATGATATTGATCAAAAGCATACTTCAAAAGAGCAAATATATGTGGTTTCAATATCAAAATGTTGAACCTTGTCATATACATGGATTAGTATCATACCAACAGCTGACAAGAAATAAATTATAGAACTACCGGTAAAGGGAAAATAACATATTAACTCTTTTGAAGTAGCACGATACTTCTTAAAAGCAAATATGTTAGTTTCAATAACTACAAGATGGATCTTTACCACACTGCACATATCATACACATGAAGTTTAACAAAAATAACTAAAGAGATTGTTGTAACCACAGATTGTAAGAATAGCAGTCGATAAAGATATACATGAAAAGCTAAGAACTGGCATTCTTCATTAACTTTAGTGTACATGTAAGGAAGTGACCACGGTGCATTCGTCACCAAAACAGATATCAAGGAACCTATATAAATGACTAACTTTTTCTCGTGATACAAAAGTCAAGCTACTCAGAATTTTTAACAAATTATGTGCTTACCTTGTGATATTTCTCATCTTCGATTTTGAATATCTCCAACATTAAGTAGAGTTTGAGGTTGTTGTCAACCCTGTATTAATAAAGATTAAAGACACTGACATTAAAGATATTCCTGTAGGGCAAATTATTTAAATACAGAAGAGATTCAAGCATACATTCAAAGTAAGGTAAAATATTAACAAAAAGTACAGCTGGCAATGATTTGATTGAATCTTTAACTTTATTTTTCAGACAAGAAAAGCTGTGATGCACACTGCTGTAAAACACTGCATTATGACTCATAAAGATAGCTCTGTACTTGTGTGAAAATTTCAGCCTCTAAAATCATCATTTTTTAAAATAACTAGATGAATCTTCGACTGCGCACGGTCGGAAGGCATGCCTCCGTATTGCCACATCGGAAAAAAAAGGCATGCGCATGTTGTATTTTACATCCATTTATACCATGACATCTTTGAGATATTGAACCCAAATCTATTAAAGTTGTATCATCAGAATTATTTCCAACTCAGAAGGATGGCTACTGATGTAATAAAAAGGATAACATGTTTAAGTTGATCTGTCAAAGGTCCTTCAGAAATTGCACAAACGAGTCATTTACATAAATAACAGTGACCTTTGATGTCCTGACCTCAAAAATCTAATCAGTTCATCTTTCCTCCCACATGACCCAAGTTTGAAGTTGATCCATAAAACGGTTCAGAAGTTACAGCAAGAACGTGCCATTTTCATGTATACAATGACGTCTGTGACCCTTGACCTTTGACTTCATGACCTCAAAATATAATAAATTCATTGTCCCTACCATATGCACACATGACCCAAGTTTGATGTTCATCCATCAAACTTTTCTTAAGTTATCGCAAGAACAAGCCATTTTCACGTACACAATGTCCTCTGTGGCCTTTGAACTTTGACTCATGACTTTAAATTCTAATCAGTTTTATTGTCCGTCCCATATGCACATATGACCCAAGTTGAAATTGATCCATCAAACGGTTTTTAAGTTTATTGCGAGAACAAGCCATTTCATGTACAATGACCTCTGTGACCTTTGACCTCATGACCCCAAAATCTGATAAGTTCATTGTTCCTCCCATATGTAAATATGATCCAAGTTTGAAGTTGATCCCTCAAACGGTTCTTATGTTATCGCAAGAACGAGAGCCATTTTCACGTACACAATGACCTGTGACCTTTGACCTCATGACCCCAAAATCTAATAAGTTTATTGACCCTCATATATGCACATATGACCCAAGTTTCAAGTTTATCCCTCAAACGGTTCTTAAGTTATCGCAAGAACAAGCCATTTTCATGTACACAATTACCTCTGTGACCTTTGACCTCATGACCCCAAATTCTAATCAGTTCATTGTCTACCATATGCATACATGATCCAAGTTTGAAGTTGACCCGTCTAACCGTTCTTAAGTTATTGCGAGAACGAACCATTTTCATGTATACAATGACACTGTGACCTTGACCTTTGACCTCATGACCCTAAAATCTAATCAGTTCATTGCCCCTCCATAGGCACACATTACCCAAGTTTGAAGTTGACCCGTCAAACGGTTTTTAAGTTATGGCGAGAACGAGCCATTTTCATGCATACAATGACCTCTGTGACCTTTGACCTTTGACCTTATGACCCAAAGTCTAATCAGATCAATGTCCCTACCATATGCATACATGATCCAAGTTTGAAAGTGATCCGTCAAACGGTTTCTTTCAGTTATCGCGAGAACGAAAACGGGACGGACGTACGGACGGACGGACAACCCGAAAACATAATGCCTCCGGCACCACCTTCGGTGGCGGAGGCATAAAAACAAGACAGATTTCTGACCAACCATAGACCACAACATGAAATTTGTCATTCCAAAGGGCCAATATTTTGTTTATAATCAGTCAGTCAAAGGCAGATTGGCAGTATGAAAGTGATGCACACTTCTGTAAAACACTGCATTATGACTCATAAAGATAGCTCTGTACTTGTGTGAAAATTTCAGCCTCTAAAATCATCATTTTTTTAAATAAAAACAAGACAGACTTCTGACCAACCACAACATGAAATTTGTTATTCCAAAGGGCCAATGTTTTGTTTATAATCAGTCAGTCAAAGGCAGATAGGCAGTATGAAAGTGATATGAATAAAATCATACACAGCATGCATGCTCAATTAGAAAAGTTTTAAATACTAGAAAATTTTGTATCACAGACTCTATAAATCAAATCAAGAAGAAATCACAGAAAGGAAAGCAATAACCATACAGAGCATGTTCAATTTGAAATCCTGGGGGGAATTTCATCAAAGGACTTATTGGACATTTTATCCGACAAATTTGCTCTCAGCCAATCAGATGCGAGCATTTCAGTAGCTTATAATAGTTTGTCGGATAAAACGTCCGACAAGTCCTTTCA
>CALNVZ010003431.1:29055826-29072641 GCA_940671915.1 Paracentrotus lividus | reverse complement strand
GATAAATTTGTATGAAGGACAAATATTAAAGAGTTAGAGGACAGGAAGCAAAAATCGCACACAGCATTCTTAATTTGAAAATTCTTGAAAAATGTTGTATCAAGTATAAATCTATCAATGAAGAGTGAGACCTAAGAAGCAAGAGGATGACTTACTTCATTTCAGCTTCATGAGTTGTTATTTCCTCTCCGTTGTCATCAAAGTTGTACGTCTCAACGGCAACCGTTTCAGGAGGACCTCCGCAATCATTAGCATTAACATCTCCTGCAGAGAGAGGATCCATGCTGTCATCTTTCCCATCTCCTTGAATTCTCTCTCCAAGAACGTTCTTATCGACCACATCAACCAGGATGAAACCATCAGGATCCTCTTCCTCGCCCTGGACGATGGACAGTCCCGATGACGAGTACCAGGAGTCGTCTTTCTTGCAGTGGGAACTCGCCTCTGAGGCACCATAATCGGAGTCCGTGGCAGGAGTTGAAGGCGGGCAGGTGCTTGTGGCGGTGGTGTCCGGATTGCTACCGATACCTGATGATAAGCTTTCTGTGCTGCAGGTTGTGATGCCGTCGCAGAAGCTTGATTGCACATGGGTTTCGTTGATACCCGAATCAGGAGTGACGGGTAGGTTAGATATAGGAGACAGATCCGCAAAACTTGGATACTGTGATTCGTCTGTCTTCTGCGTTGTCAGTTCAATAGATATTGTTCGCTCGTAGGGTAATGTACTCAAGATTGTCCTTTGTGGTGGCTTGTCTTTGTGACAGATATGTTTTGAAGAATGACGAGTTTTATTGTTCTCTGCATGCCCATGCTGCCTGAGAGCACATTCATCCGATTTTCCATGATTGTCCCTTCCTTCTTCAAAGGACACTCTCTCCTGTACAAACACTTCATCATCCTCTAAGGCATCACTCTGATCATGATGGATGCTGACCTCACAACCAGTCTTTGCAGGGGTCGAAGACGCAAGATCCGCATCAAAGCTATTGTCTGTTATATCTGCCTGCCAATATATCATTGACTGATCAACTCCATCCATTGATGAGTTGAAGCTGTCCTGCATCAAAGATGCATCAGCAAAGCTGGGCAGCCTGAGCTTAGTGGCATCAGATGTAGCTTGCATAATATTTGGTGTTTGTTCTACCGGAATTTTAGTGTTACCTTCTTTACAAACAACATAATCACAAGTTGGCAATGGTTTATCCTTGTCCATTAACGACCTTTCAACTATATCAGTGACAATTTCAGAACAATCCTTCACAGCGTTTTGTCTCCTGTTGCTCTTCTCACCCTCGCTGCTAACACCCAATGCGAAGTATTTTTCATCCTGCGCAAGATCATTTAACACAGTCCCATTGCAACATTCCTGCATTGTGTTCTCACTCTCCGGTAAACTACTTGCAAAAACCTTACCACAATCTACATCGTCCTCAACAGCAGAACACTCTGACAGGTTGGTCGCAGACGAGATGGATCCCTCCCCGCCCTCGACACCGAGACAACTTTCCTTATCCTCAAGTTCCGATTCTTCAATGCAGCTCGATGCAATGGACACGGTGCTTGGACTTGTACTCCGGTCACGTCTTCGTCCTCGCATGGGATCCTGCAGTTTCAGCCCAGGTTTGACCTCATTCTTGACACTCTTCCGCTTCTTCTTCTTCTTGGCTTTCTTGCGGATGCGGATGACCTCCAAGTTCTGGTCCTGTTCCGCGACCTTCTCCATATTGATATCAAAGTCAGGAGTAGAGTAGTTCCTCGTAACATGCTTGAGTTCGTTAGAACTGTTGTTGTTGGACTGTGTTTCAAGGTCAAGGGTCAAAGGTCGTAAAACCTCACTTGTGTCGTCTATGTCCAAGGATTCAGTCACAGAAGTTATGCAAGTTGTTGATGAATCTTCAGGAGGGTTACCTACAGAATTTCAGAAAAAATTTAGTGTCAAACTTTTGAAAGGATTCAAGAAAACTTTTTATGTAGCCTTATTCATAAGCATGAACCACATTATGTACATGTACATCTGTATTGTAATAAATCCTCAGTGACTTGTGCCTAGACATTTTATAGGACATAGCTGCAAAAGGTCAAGGAAATGGACAAAACAATCAAAAACGTCAAATAGGGGGGAAAATATTTTTTGATTTTCTGAAACTTCAATGTCTCATGTGTGGTCTGTAAACAAATTGAGTAAATATGATAAGGGGAAAGTATTAAAAAATGGATTATTCTACCAATATCTTAGATTGTTTTCTGGCGACTTGTATCTCATTTTGATATAATGAGTCACATATGATATGAAGAAACACCACTTTGAACATTTGTAAATTTCTTTACCATGTGATTCATTCTTTTCTTTCTCCTGATCATCTCTAGGACTCACTGTTGATTCCTGGACACTTTCTTGGACATCATCAACACTCACTTAGAAACAAGAAAAGAGGCAAAGTAAATTTATCAACACAAGAGCAAACTGACCATACCTCTCATTGATGGTATGTTATGAATAGCTAGTCTTGAAAGATATCGTTTGGAATAACTATTAATAACAAAGTGTCTAAATAAGCCTATAATTTTATTTGTATAGGGAAACTAAAATGTTTTGAGGGGGAAAGTACTTGTTTAGCTACTTGGTAACATAATTATTGCGTTATAAATGTATTGAATAATGAATTAGTGTATTATCATTCAAGTGGGTCTATATTTTGACTTCACTGCTCAGAATTTTGCATTATCGGTTAAGAACTTGGGCAGATTTGAGTAGTTGAGACTTGAGGTGATGCTATACAAGACTGTTGATTCATATTGGCTTTAATTAAAGGTTCAATTGTTTCATCCCATGGAAAATAAGTTAATTCCGGTCAATTTCATATTACATGTACATGTACATGACCAATAAACAAGCAACTGAAACAACAAGGAAGTCTAAATCACTAATTATTTCGGTGAATATTCAGGGAAAAGTAGGGTAAAACAGGAGTAATAATAATAATAAAAAGTTACGATCTGAATATATTCAGCTTTGCTGGCTATGAGCTCCTTTTTTTTCCTACCGTACTCTCCAAAAGTATTTTGGCTACAGTAATCAAATACCAATCACCAGTCAGATGTTGAAATATTTTGAAAATTAGTCCCAGACCCTGATGGCAATTTATTCTGAACTGCAGTCTAAACTCGAATTCATAATTATTCATACAATAGGAACATATAATTACGATATGATCCTATTGTCCGAACCCGAGTCTACTTCTAAGCCTTGGCTTAGAATACAGGCCAAAAGTACATGTATACAGTGCATCCCAGAAAAAAAAATTAACCCAACTTTGAGAGCCTCATATCAAAATTGTATAGCTTGTATGACCAAATTCATGATAAAGAGTAACTCATACAGTATTCTATTCAATGATACAAACTTATACATGCACCTATGTTGTGATGAATGACTGAGCACTTTGACTTTAAGAAAAAAAGCGTCAAAATTTATTTGTACAAAGTTTGGGCAAAAGCAAACCATTGCATTTTGATAGTCCATGTAATCTTTTGCCCCTTATGAATGAACTCAGCAAGCAAACAATGAATAAATGATGAGAAAGCCAGGGTTACTTGTAGTTCTGCGAAAACCTGGTACAAGCTATTTTTGGCAGAAGTGTTTAAAAACTCAAGTTATCAGTCATCCATGACAGCGCAGCTATTTTACTCTTTATTATGATATAGGAATTAATGACACAATTCTAATATAAGGCACTCAAAGATCGGTTTATTTTTATTTGGGATGTATATACCTTTCACATTGGTCTCATCCACACTCAATCTTGTTTGTAAGACATCCCTAGGAGATCCCTCAAGTGACAGTCCACCTTCTACACTCAGCAGAGAATGAGTATCGATGTCATTGACCATGCTGGACGTCGCTGATTCTATGGATGCGGTGCTATGGATGGACACTGTGTCGTCCAGGTCACGCGGGTCCGAGGCTGACCGTGGTATGTGGCTCACCAGGTCAAAATATGCCACGTTCTATGGAGAGTAAATCAGATATTAGCATACAGTGTACCTAATCAGTCTATCTACATGTGGTAATGCTATTCAGAGGATGATGCATTGATGATGATGATGATGATGATGATGAGGATGATGATGATGATGATGATGATGATGATGATGATGATGATGATGATGATGATGATGATGATGATGATGATGATGATGATGATGATGATGATGATGATGATGATGATGATGATGATGATGATGATGATAATGATGATGATGATGATGACGACTATGATAATGCTTATGACGACGATGATGATGATGATGATGATGATGATGATGATGATGATGATGATGATGATAAAAATGATGATGATGATGATTACCGGGTATGATAATTTTTCTTTTAACCCATTGAGGACTGGGCCAGAATATATTTCGGCACGGGTGTATGGAAAATGTGTGTTAATAGCAAAATCAGCTCGTCTTCAACAGGTTAAAATGTATTTATTTCACACCAAATAATGGCACAATATTACACTGTTCAGGTAAAGCTCAACATAAAAGAAAACAGATCACTTCAGTGGGGAGGATATTAGAACATTAAAATATATTTTAAAAAGAAAAAGGAAATAACAAAGCTACATGTAGTACAAAAAATGTTAACTTTAAAACAACATACATTTGTAAGTTACAACGTAAATTAATTCATACATACCAATTCAAGGTCAAAGGTCACGAAATCCAACCCTGACACAAGGGTCATGAGCAGGGTTAGCCTTTCCGAGTCTCGCATCAATGCATGTCTATAGATATAAGTTAAAGAGAAGGACAAAATTAACAAAAATATAGAAATTTAGAAAATTATTAAATTAAATAAGACAAATTATTAGGTATATACATGTGGTCATATTCAAACTAAGTGGGACATTTAGCTGAAATTTCAATGTGGTGCTGTGCCTTTGAAAATGAAAATTAGGATCTGAAATCAGCACAAAAGCTTCTTTACAATACAACCAATTATTTAAGTTCAAACATTTTGTGATTCAGTCTTCTTACGCTGAATAATTGATCAATCAAGAATTTGCACATATGGGACTATGGTGCTTTAAATGGCTCTTATTCTTAATATATCTTGTCACTTTTTTCAGATTTTTTTTGCTTAAAGTAATTTTCATGGACTACTCTAACATGGCATATATACACAGGTAATTTCGATCTCGTTATTTACTCGAATTGTTGCAGTTAAGGCACTGGTCGTGTCATTCACGTTTTGGATGTCGTGTCACTCACGACACATAGAGGTGGACCATTTTCCACAGAGAGGGAATGATTGATAAGGACAATAAATATCAGAGAGGTACACTATTCATATACCAGCACCTACGGTACCCTTAAAGATCTACTTGAGAAGAAATTCAACCATAACCAATGATGGTTAGAAACCCATGTCTTTTTTTCGTCGTGTCACTCACGCACTATTTTTTAATCATAATTTCCAGGACCAATTGTAAAATTCATATCCAAGTGGTAATGACACATGCCCCTCCTACATTATACATATGGTAGTCATGATCAACAAGTGCAAAGATATGCACCCTTCTATCAGTCCAAATGTCATGTCACTCACGTTTGAATATGACCATGTATCAGTTTTCAAATGTATACAAGTATACACTGCAAACATTGTAGGTTCACATGTCATACATGTAAGTGCAACATACAAATATCTATGTTGGGCAACTCTCTATGCTGTGCAACTCTCTATGTTGTAGAGAACTGCACATTGCTCTTTGATGTGTTGTGACCACCGCGCTAGACAACCAGCCCTCACACAACTAACCCAAATCTACTACTTTATAGGGGATAATTGTCTATGAGGTACATGTACATGTACATGTATGTAGAACAACTTTATCTAGATGCACTGTATACAATGTTTATTTATTTTTTACAGCATGTCTACACACACAAAAAAAGATTGAGAGCTTAAGAATTTAACTCTGCTTTTGTTTAAATCTGTTTAATACATGTATCGAAACCATTTGACTGAAACGTGATTGCACAACTCTCAATGTTTACCTAATAGGAGGTAACCTCTTCATCATAGATACATTTGTACATAAAACTAAGAGGTAATTTTATAAATAAATTGAACAAAGGAAAGGAATAATATCTTATTTTTCATGATATAACATTTCCTTAATAAGACTATTTGTAATTCACTATCTCTGCGAGTGACTGTGAAATGAAAATTCTGTATCTGGCCTGTAATTCAGGACAGAGATTATTTGAGGGCTAAATTGATCACATTTTATTCCTCAAATTGGCAACAGCAATATTTTTATTTTAATGCTACATGCTTCTAATTGAATGTGATGTCCTTGAAACCAACACACACAGTTAGGAACTTAAAAAAAAAAAAAAGTTTAATTGCCAATTTTAATGAAAAACGGTGATCTTTAAATTCCCAATGTATTGCCAATTTAGGGATTTTAAAGATTATTCTTATTTATAAAATTCCTGACATCAAATGCAGTATTATTATGCAACAACAATGGACACAATGAATGCAGAATTTTTTTTCTCTTTCTACTGATATACCTGACATATTTTTTAGAGCTTTGAAACAAAAGTTATTGACCCAAACCACAAAATTTGGGACAATGGCGCGAATGGGTTAATGTTTTAACTTTGTGTAATGAGCATTAAATATGACTGACATACATTTACAAGTATAAATTTGCAAATGCTTTTCTACTAGTGTTGACCTGTAAAAACAAAATAAGTTTTCAGGCTGCCAACTCTCACTCATTGAGAGTGAAACTCACTCATTTTTGTCCTTTCTCCCTCTAAAATTTAGTTTCCTTTGCATGCATTTCTATTGATCTCACTCATTTTGACCCCTAAATTATATACTTGGCCTATGGGAGTCTCACTCTCACTATATATCCAATGTTGGCCCTGTACTGTATGTGTATGTTCAAATTTTATACAAGAAATATAAGACCTATAATATAAAAGTACATACTATTGTACAGATCATGGTCTGGCAAGTCATTTCGTTCATTTTTGCTAATGAATACAACTGTAAGATGAGCTCTCAACAATTTCCTGTTTGCTTAAAGAGGATTGTAATTAAAGCTCACAACAGTTTCCTGTGAGAGGCGTCTAAAGCGTAAATTACAATTAATGTCACATGTGTGAAAAGCAGTGGCGGATCCAGGATTTGGAGATAGAAGGGGTTTATACAGCAAATTTGAAAATACATGTAGAGGGGCCACAAAACACTATTTTTTACAATTTCATATGTTCGTTGTGTGATTTTCAACAACAACAAAAACATGGAAGGGGCGTGCAAACCTTATGCAGCTGCCTGGATATGCCACTGAAAATAACTGGTGTTTGCTGTATTGCATGTGAATCTATTTAGTATTAAAGAGTCCACATCTATATAACAAATTAGGGATATAGCATGTTGTACATGTTAACAAAAAGGTCATAGATGTTTAGGGTGTCAAAATTTAAAGTGTAACAACTGAATGTAATTTGCATTGGAGATAGAAAGATTTTAAACCTTCCATTCAAAATAACCTAAACACAATGCAGAAATCAAATGCAAATATTCAACATTTCTTTCTATTGAGGATTAAGAAGTATTTTCAAGACAACGATATTGTGGCCAAGTTTGTCACATGATGTGTTTTAAACATAGTTCTAACTGGAAGGTCATTTCCCATCACATTACTGTACTGTTTCCTTTACAAACGTTTTGTCATCACAACCAGGGTGTAAAAGTTAAACAAACCACTTTGTGTTTTACAAACAAACTTTTGCTGAAACAGTAATGAAATTTAAAAAGAGATGCCTTCCACTTTTCAATACCTGGGTTAAATTTCAAATTCCGTCCACTACAATACAAAACACCCTTCTCTCACGTACCAAATTTTCCTTAACCCCATACTATACATGTAGGTAGTACTAACTTACCATTTACATGTAACCCCACGTATAATACGGGGTTAAGCTTATTCTACTTTCTCTTCCCACAGCGTTTTGGCAAAGTAGGCTAACCCCACCTATAGTAAGGGATTCTCTGGCCCTGCAAAATAGCAGGGTTAGCATACATGCCAAGTCTCACGCATCTTGCGTGAGAATCACGCATTTCGGGTCCGTCTCACGATCTCACGCAGAACACCCCATTTCTCACGCAAAATGAGAAAATGTAGCATTATTTTAGATTTTTTTCCCCATTTTGGAGTATCAAAACCCTAAATATTGACAGTTTTGTCGCGCATCAATTGCAAGTGCGATGTTTTCAAGCAGGCGATCGTTATATGCGAGATAGCTTACTACGTGAAACGTGTTTAGCGTAAGCGCGGGCCTCTTTTGTGTACAAATTACTACAGCTCGCGCGCACATGTGGTAACGCGCACCGCTTGCGCACCGCTTTCAAACACGATGTGAATGATCTCACGCAAATTTTTTTTTTTAACTTGGCATGTCTGGGTTAGCCGAGAAATTGCGGTGCTAAGGGATGAATGCCGGGGTTAACAACTCCCGACGGAACAGCAATGGAAGTTATTCCCGGCTAACGCAAAAAGCAGTGCCGAGACACACAGGTACCAGCAACTGTTGTCCAATCAGAGATAAGCAGCGAACCACTCTATCAGAAACGCCGAGGTTAGCGCACTCCGTGTGAGAACAGCATGCATTTTCATAGCCGGGGTTAGGCAGATAATTTGGCTCGTCAGAAAAGGAAAATAAATAGTATGGGGTAAAGGAAAGTATGGGGTTAAGGATAGTACGGGGTAAAGAAACAGTCATGAGAAAAGGGTATTGAAACATAGTTTGTAAAATCCCACTGGGCCGTACATGGAGGCAAAGCTGGTGCATAACTTAAATACTCATCGAGGTTTATCTCAACATACCAGTTTAAATTATGATAAAGAAATTTTGGGATCAAAAAGTTACAAAACAAAATATCCGACATGTAACCAAAGGACTTGCCTGTGTTCATGTACAGTACATGCATAAACTGTACAAGTTGTACTGTATCAAGTTTGCTCACATTGATAAGCTTTGTTTCACTTTTTCTAGATTTTTTTTAAACACCAACTTTCTAGCCACTCATTATCATTGATTACATGTATCTACACAGAAACTTTACACATTCACACAAAAATGGGGTTTCAATCATATTTCACTCACTTTTCAAAATTTCCCCCCCCCCCCCCAAATAATGAATTTGTATTTTGGCAATCTAGAATGAAAAGATACACCATTCAAAGAAAAAAATTTTTTTTCAATTACTCACTCGATGTAAAACTTCTTCAGGACTTCCTCGTTGCCTTGAAAGCATCTGAAGTAACTCTCTAATGCTCCTTCATTCAAAGATTGATACAGCCATGCCCGGCCTATCAACAACAAAAGATAGCATCATTAGATTTTATTGCTCTTCACTTCTACAATCACAAAAAGAATTTTCCCAGTTTTTTTCAGAAAAATGTACATTTTCCCAAAGTCATTCCACCGAGAAGAAAGGACTCAGAGAAAGTTAGGTACTTTGATACAGCTTTTTTTTTCTTCTTGCTCATGTTGGTAATAATCTTAATACAATGCTGAAGTGTATAATTTGAGTTGACACTGATAGCTGTTTTCCACGAGCCATAAAAGGAATTTTGGTGGGGTCTAAAGTCTAGTTGTATTTGCATCATTCAAGATCAAAAAGTTATACTTACTGCGACCAAGATCAGTCGCTAAGCGATCAAGTCCTAAGATGTCTGATATGACGAGTTTATGGGTGAAGCGTCTCACGAATACCCAGTATCCTGGAGTGATGTGTTTCAATCTGTGACAAAAATGGAAAAGACAACCAAATCATTAATAAAAGACAGCAATGACAGTAGATAACTATATGAGGAAAAAGAATTATGTTACAAGCCTGCCTGCCTCTTTTTTTTTTATTTTAATATTTACTTTTGAAAAAAAGGAGGAAAGCCTTCTTCTCCCTGAAGTCGCTTGGTTAATTGGTCCACATTCTTGTCCTGTATTGATTTCTAGTTTGCTGTTCATACAGTGTTAATAATATAATCAGATGGAAAAGATGTTAACATAGAGCCCTACTACCTTCACGCAGATTTTAAAAGCCTTTCTAATTAAATCCAACACAGCAGATAAGGCATAAAAAAAATTTAAAAAATTTGACAAGTTTGTTTAAACTATAACATCCCTGATGAAAAAAAAATGTTAAAAGCAAAACCAAACAATGTACTGATGGCCTACTTCAGATGATGTGAGATAGCGAAAACTGACTTGAACATGTACTGAATAAAATGTACATTGTAGGCTAAGTCAAAATTTTTGTGATTTTTGACTCTACAGCTGTACCTATAGACATTCAAGAAGGTTTAGACTCAGGATCTTGTGATGCATTCATTAATGTAGATAGTCTAATGTTTACTGAACTGCGCATTTTCGCAACATTTTTCTGACTCGTTAAATTTGCAAATTTGGTAAACACTCACAAAAATTTCAGCATGTAGACTATTGTTCTGATAAGATGAAACCCTAGTACTTTATAATATGTACGTACCCATGAAGAAATGCATGGTCAAGATGTTCAACAAGCCTCTGTAGAGGGCGGGCTTCATTGTTGACCTTAACAACGTCACCGTCTGAGCTGAATGAATATGCTTGCACCTGAAAAAAATAAAGGGACATGATTGTATCAGTGATAAGACTTTATATCCACTTGGTCTAACAGCAGTTGGTCTAATGCCACATGGGCTAAACCCATTTGGTCAACTAACAATTCGGTCTAATGTGTAATTGGTCTCAGATATAATTGGTCTAAATTCTCCCTTGGTCTAATAATAATAATAATAATAATAATTATGTGATTTGTATTGCGCACGTATCCACTCTGTAGAGTGCTCAAGGCGCATTATCATATTATTATTACCCGGCTTAGCTAGGCTACCCCGAAAGGCGCTCACAGCATTCAAGGAATTTCTTCCTACCGGTACCCATTCACCTCACTTGGGTCAAGTACGGCAAATTTGCAGGTTGACACCTTGCCGAAGGATGTTAGTGGTATGGACGGGATTCGAACCGCGTACCTTGTGATCGTAAGTCCGCCGACTTATCCACTCGACCACACCACTCCCACTAATGACCAATTCGTCTAATTGCATTTTTGTCTAATGCCAAAATGAATATCTGGTCTATTATCAGTTTGTTACTGGACATTAAAGGAACTGAGCATTAGACAAAATGAGTATCAGAAACGAAGTGGTAAATAGGCGAAGTGCAGACATGTCAAGTTCTAAAAAAAAATTTGCGTGAGATCATTCACATCGTGTTTGAAAGTGGTGCGCACGCGGCATGCGTTACCCCATGTGCGCTCGCGCGGTAGTAATTTGTACACAAAAGAGGCACGTGCGCACACTACACACATTTCACGTAGTAAGCTATCTTGCATATAACGATCACCTGCTTGAAAACATCGCACTTAATTGATGCGCAACAAAACTGCCGATATTTAGGGTTTTGAGACTCCAAAATGGTAAAAAAATCTATATATTAATGCTACTTTTTCTCATTTTGCGTGAGAAATGGGGTGTTCTGCGTGAGATCGTGAGACGGACCCGAAATGCATGATTCTCACGCAAGATGAGTGAGACTTGGCATGTATGGAAGTGCTACTTAATTAGACCAAAACGTAATTAGACAAACTGGTAATAGACAAAACGGAATTAGACCATTTGGGATGAGATCAAATGGACATTAGTCGAAGTGGGTTTAGCCCAAATGGCAATTTACCATGATAAGTGGCAACATAAATATCCAATCAGTAGCAAACTTCATGCATTTCCCTCCTCCAACTCATAACACGGTGCCAGTTTACATGTATGATTAGTATTGACCTTGTTGTGCAAGTTTGACTATGGGTGGCAGGATTTGCAACTTAGCCCTGGTATATTTCTATGTTATCGTTAAGTAGTTATCAGAGAAATAGCTTTCAATAAATCTATTTTCATTTTTAAAAATTTAAAAACTCCTCAGAAACTTGTGATAAAATGGATTCAAGATATGATCAATATTTCACCCTAGAAGAGAGAAATCATGAAATAAAATTAAAAACAACAAGAATACCGTACTATAAGGAACATCCAAACACTCAGTTTTTGAAAAATGGAAAGTAAAAAAAAAATGAATGAATAAAATAATAATGAAAAATTAAGTTCACTTTCTGAAAGTCGTCACATTAATTCTTGCCACATGTGACATGGTTCTGCTGCTAATGTGCCGCCTCCCTCATTCAACTTTCACAGAAGATCTTAAATCTAAATCCTAATTTGTTGAAGACAGTGATTTTCCAACAAACTATATTTCGGTCATAAAGCATCTGATGGAGTTATTAAGATTAAGTAAAATATTGGTGCTACAAGCAAAAAAGTTCCCCCCCCCCTTTCCTTCGACTGCACAAAATTTAGATTAGGGCTAAACCGACCAGCCCCCGTCGCGAAGCGACGGGAACTGACGAACCAGTTGACATATTTGGCGAAGTTTTGAAAATATCTATACATGAAAAGTTTCGTGGTCAAAGAATCCTTATTTGATTCATCTCCATTGAATCAATTTCTTTGAAGTTTTTTCCTCGATTGTGAATCTGCGAAATGTTTCACTGAGTCTCAACTAAAATGTAGAACGAATAGGAAATTGGTCTAACGTATTTTTGTGGTGCGTTGTCTTCGCCATAACCGTCTTCGCAAGTAAAATGAAGTCATAGAAGGGCAGCGATGCAACAACTATGAGAAGAGACAAGGCAGGAAATTACATTTGGTAAGTAAGAAGTATTATATATTTACCATCTTTAGTAGTTGTTACGCGTACATATAGAACCTTACAACAACATTTTAACATTAGTTGATTATATGCGTTTTCACTTTGCGCTCATCATCATGAAAGTACGCTGTAATAGGGATGGTGGAAGTAAGCCGTCCGTTGCAAGAGGGGTGTGTATAGTTAGATTAGGGCCTATTATACCGCCGTTGCGAGGGACACCGGGTGGTACTTCCACCATCCATTTCGGATAATCAGCGATGATGAGCGTCCGATAATTATACTGGTCAGTTTATCATCTAAAATATTAAATGTTGTTGTTGGGAGGGGGGGTTTCTATGATGTTCAGCGATAAAGACTAAATGAAAGTATATAAGAGTTCTTGATCTTACCAATGAATATTTCCCGTTGGCTTGTCTTTCTCTATAGTGTTGTGTGCCATCGCTGATTTTCTTGACGTCATTTTACTGTGCGAAGACGTATTTAACTGGTGTATAGTTTTGGTAAACAATAAAATCCGGCATAAAAACGATTAAATTAAAGTCTCATGCTTGTTCATTGGTAAAGACATGTTGTGATGAGATTTTGTGATATTCTTTCACGATTTCGGTGAATTTCGTGAAATTGTTGATCAACACAATTTGTAACGGTTTTGAGATCTTGCTGGGTTGTCCTGTCCCGAGGCTTCCCGGATGGAATGACGCGTGCGATCTGTGTGTATCACCACACGAGAACCATGTGGTTTTATGTGAAGCCTAGTGAAGACACCCTGTGTCGGGTCCCGTCTTATTTTTTTATACCTGATAATCATCGTGATAAGAGTTAAAAGCGAGATTCATGTAATAAATTTTTTGTTAAGTTAGGATTCAGGCTTTCATATTATCTAACTGTGAATCCAAATTAAATTTTTCCTTCTCCCAACACTATACACCAGCTTTAACTCTGTGGCGAAGACAACGCACGCACGGAGAAATGTACGTTGATGGACTCAACTTTCCTTTTTTTTTCTACATTATTAGTTGATTACTTCATGTGAAACATTCGCAGATGTCACCAATTCGAGGAAAAACTTCAAAGATTCGATTCAATGTGAGTATGAATTCAAATAAGGTATTTTTGACCACGAAATTTGTGGTCATGTATAGATATTTTCAAAACTTCGCCAAATATGTCTACTGGTTCGTCAGTTCCCGTCGCTTCGCGACGGGGGCTGGTCGGTTTAGATTAGGGCCTAACGTTAAATCATCTATGATCTAGGCCTGGATGATTATTTAAATGAAAGATGAAAGCTAAATTAAATTGTTAGAAACGGCTTAGTGAGAAATAAGAATAGCTCTACTAAGTAATAGACCTAGAATCATTTGATTTTGAATTGACAAATGACACAATCATTAACACACTGACTCACTGGACACTGACAAGTTTTTTTTAGGTCATCAAATTCTTTTGACAATGCACCAAAATTTCATTTTTTTATTTTTTTTATTTTTGGCCGTCACTAAGTAACGTTGGATATAATACTGTCTGCAGATCTGGATTTTATTTATTTCAATTTTTATATATTTTTCTAGGGTAAACTCAAGGCAAAACGCATCACCCAATGTCGTCAATCTGCATCGAGCTTCTGCGGAAGAGTCTTGATTTAGACCCCATCCAGCCACGGGCCTGACGCTATCCGCGCCGCTGCTGCCCAGCTGCTCGTTGGGAGACGAGCCATGACGTTTGCGTACCGTAGAGGTGCCAGTTACCGACCGGGGGTCAGTAGTCGGCCACTCGAGTCTTTACCGTGACTTTTCTTTCCAACGCGCTAACTATACGAGTTACCACAGCGTATAGATAAGAACGAAATGAAGATGAACTATCATACGAAGTTTTTTTGTAAATGAATTCGTAAATTTAGCACAAAATCCCAGAGAATAGAAAGTGTAGGGTACCGATTCGCGAAAATGCACAATTGTTAACGGGTGAGTTAACTTTTTAATAAATTTTTGCACTCTAATTATAATTTTGAGTCTCACTTTTGATCGTATCAATGCAGTTTTATCAGACCGGTAAATCCTCACGTCCGTCCACGAAGCTGACTTGAATAGAAATTTTCTCCGTAGCTCCGAAAATCTTGTAATTTATCGAACAACAGCTAGCGAGATGGCGCTACACCAGTTACCGGCCCCCACCACCTTTAGTGCATTGTGAGTGCGCGTTTGTGCACGGCGGGTTTGAATACGTATATACCGCGTAATTTGTATAATTTCAATACTGTGCGTGTATATATATTGCATGTTCAATTAGCGTTAATTAATTACCAAGTTCTTTGTTTTTTTATGGTTTTTTTTTTACTGATTCACTAGACTTTAAATCTTTGAATATTTATGCAATGAACTCAATAAACGTTTTGAATAAGAATAAATAAGAACAAAAGAAACTTGTGTCTAATCTGTCATTTTTTTTTTTGTAATAATAATCAGATCAGAGGGGGTATTAAATTATTTTCATTTTATTTCGTTCATTATCATGGGGCACCTGGAAAAACACATCAATCAGACTGGTTGTGAATAGTGAGGCCAGGTCGGATCAGCGGGGCTAAGGGGCCGTTGCCCCGCCCCGCCGTGCACCGAAGAAAGAGAGAGACGACGGGCGAAGGGAGAACAACTGAATGCGAAGGGGCAGAAAGAGAAGACAAGGACGAGGTTGGTAATTAATAGGAAAACGATAAAAGAACAGAAAAAGGAAAGAAAAATAGAAAGTTCCGACGAAGGAAGAGAGAAAGGGAAGACCGAGATGAAAGGAGAGAATTAGAGGAAAGCGAGAAGCGGAAAAGAGCGGGGAAAGAACGAGAAGGTGGAACCTGACAGAGAGAAAAAAACAAGAAATGAAAAAAGAGAAAGGAGAGAAAAAAGGGAGGGGTATTACACGAGAGAAATGGGAAGGAAAATGATGAGGGAAGAGGAAAGAAAAGTAGAGAGTGAAATTGAAGAGAGGGAAAGGGAGCGGGGGAGAGAAAAAGAAAGGGGAAATAGAGAAAGGAAAAAAGAAGGGAAAGGAGAGGGGAAAGAAAGGCAAAACGAAAAAGTACGCGACGAAGAAAAATAACGGAAAGGATTAAAGAGAGAAAGAAAAAGAACTAAAAACAAGGAGAGAAGGGAAACGTAGCAGTAGGAAGAGAGGGAGAAATAGAAGTGAAGGGAAAGTGATTGTAAAGGACAAAGGAAGAGGGAAAAAAATCAGTTGTTAATATTTATTAACACAATTGTGAATATCTCTTGTAGCCTGAAATTTAGGGCTTGCATCTTCTTGTACCAAATACCAAATGAAATAGATTACAATGGAAAAAAATACTAGGGAGCTATAAAGAGCGCAAGCCAAGGCGGCCCCGGCAATTCGTCAGAAAAGACAAATAAGAAGGAGAAACTTAAGAGGAAGATAAAGAAGCCAAAAAATATGAAATTTTATTTTACGAAACCGTGAAGTAGGAAGAAATTCTGTGCAAATAGCAAACGCTTTCAAGTCACTAAATATAATAAAGTGTGTCTTTTTTTTTGTTAAACTTCGTTAAGTATCTTCTATCTAAGTTACAAATGCATTAAAAAAAAATTACACTACGTTGAATAGTAATTAAAATCGGTACAACTAAAAAGACAGTATGACATGGACAATACATCACGCACACAAAGGAAAATTTACGATAATCAATCTCCCCGACCCGCGTCCCACCCCGCATCATGACCCCTCCCGCGCGCCGCCGCCCGTCAAAGCAAGCTAACATAATACTGCACTCGGTTGATTTCACGAGACGGCAACACGCGCGCACGAAGCCGCGGAACGATGCCAGGCTATGCCGTGGTACTAGCCCTCCCATGTTCACCCGCTGCGTCGCGCGAATAAAAAAATCGCTCGCTGTTGCGATCGTCGTAGGCTTCCGCCGCAAACTGTACACATAGAATTCGGTTAGGCGCGAAATATTTCGGCTTCAATAGCAGAGCATAG
>CALNVZ010003431.1:29032080-29052039 GCA_940671915.1 Paracentrotus lividus | reverse complement strand
TTTTTTTTTTTTTTTTTTGTAATTCGAAAACATGATGAAGAGGGAGAGAGAGGGGGTTGAAATATGCTTTGGAATTGGTCGGAATTATTACGTTTTCATAATTTATTCAAAAATCAACATATAACAGTTTATATTCCATCTGCTCTTAACGATAAACACGTTACCCCTTCTTAAGTTAAACGTTTTTCATCCTAGATTTAAAAGCAAGTCCACTACGACCACCTTTCATATATTTTCCCACTAGACAACAAACATAAAAACAAAAAAAAATACAGAACTCGAACGCCTAAGGAACCATACACTCTTAAGCGCCCAATTTTATATTTAGTAGGCCTATTCTGTTACCCTTTCTCAAGTTATCCTTTAATCAAAATTAATTAGAAAGTTAAGTGGCATTTTCAAGTTCCACTTTTTTTTTTTTTTTTTTACAAAATCCAGTATTTGCACCACATGCAAATGAGAGAGGTCACTCGCTATTTTTTTCGTTCTAAGAAATCTACCACATATTTTGCTTAATTTTTGTTTGTTTGGTTGTTCTGTCTTGTTGTTGCTTTTTGTCTTTGTTTTTGTCTTATTTTTTGTTGTGCCAAGATTCCCCTAATTATGAAACTCTTCATTGCAATCAAATATTATAATGAACTAACTCAATTACCATGTTCAAAAGATAATAACACTCTTAATTTACCATAATATGTACTGAAAGAAACAATGAGGGACAAACTAGACATATTCTTCGCTATTTCACTGCCTAGTGCGGACTCCAGCGGTTTCGATTATGAATGGGGGCGGGGTGCTGTATATACGTTTTTGCTTTTTTATCTTGAGCATGTACAGTCAAGAGTCTTATACTACAATGTACATGAAGAAATAATAAGCACATTATTTGTGCAATTTACAGCTTAATAATCATAACCCACTTAACATGAATCCCAGTAGTCCCCTACCCTCCCTCTATAGTCCCAGCATTTCATACCCGTATATACACTGAAACTTCTACAAAGCCATGATTCGTCTGTATTCAAGTCTCTGCAAGAAATCTTTTCATTTAAAAGGCGGTAAACCAAAGACAACTTTACAAATAGATCAAGTGTCCACAGTGATTTGAAATAATGTTTCTCATAGTTTTAAGGCAAAAATCCATATGAGTGCAAGCCATGTGTTTTTTACGTGGCCCCCATAAGTTGCGTGGTTACATACGTGCGCTACAAGTACAGGTAAGTAACAATGATATAAAATGCTAAACATACATGTGGCTACAGTGGTATGCTTCGGTACTAATTGAGGGCGAATAATCTTGGCAATTACTTAAAGTACGAAAAAATGCAAAGGGCTAATTCTAAGTTTAATTGAGACATACGCTTAATTAATCTCTGAGCTAGCCATTTTGCGTTATGGTGGAGGAGAGAGGAACGCCGACATGAGGAGCATCAAATTTAATTTCTTTAACCAACAATTGAAGCTCTTTACCTTTCACATTACCGTAAACATACAACAGTTATGTGTCGTATCACTTAATTTTTTTAATATAAAAATGGTCAAAGTTACTTCAAAGGATACCTAATAAGCTAATAGTAGCTAATTAATTATTTAACTAATCAATGAGTAAGATCTGGTATTAAATTGAAAATGCGTGTTGCCAAACTTTAAGTATGCGGATGCTATACTGGTACAATCTCTCAGTATTATTTGAAGGGAATATTCTAAAGGCTAAAAAAAAACCTGTGGCAATGAATTTATGACTAAATTACACGATTAATTAACCTCCAGAGTACCCATTTTTTGTACACAATATGGAAGGACTCAATTCTATTTCTCAGTTAGACAATGATGATATCACTGAACTAACATGAAACATTTATTGGATTGTATTTATGAGAATTATAGTGGGTCCAGCATAAAATCAAGAAGCTAGGTGAAGTATTGTTGTTTATACGTGTAAAAAACTGCTTAAGTGGCCGGACACCGGCACCTATACGGTACTATGATTACGAAATGGAATGGAGCGACAGACCAGGGAGAAACAGATCGACAGAATGAATGGTTTTGGGTAACTTACCTCTTTCACGTATCTTGCTATACCATCAAGAATCTGGTCCTTGAGTTTCACACGTTGAGAAGTCATGTTTACATATTTGTATCTCCAAATAATTGTATTAAAGATTAAATTATGATTCCGGTGTCCTGCCCATCATCACTGCTTTGTTTTGATATGGAGGTGGCCATCTTTAAAAAAATAACTTCAGCGTGTCGCATCGTCGTACATTTGGCGGGCACGTACGTGCGCGTGTTTGTACGAGTCTATTACGTGTAGTGATATGCGGCACGTACTGAACATAGAGTTATTAAAAATTTTCAGGAAGTAAAATAATTCCAGGAAATTTCAGGAGATCTGAAAATCAAAATGTACACAATATCTAAGTGTCAAGAAGGAGCCGAACCGCATCACCACTACTCTCTACACCAAACCCACAGATACCCACCAGTACCTCCACTCTTAATTCCAGCTGCCATCCCCGTCACTGCAAAACCAGCATCGATATCCCTTAAAGGGGACCAATACCCAAGGAAATAATCATTTTTATAAGAAAGAGCACAATCAGAGGAGCAATTTTTAAAAAGTTTCATCAAAATCGGTTATAAAATAAGAAAGTTATGGAAGTTTGAAAAGTCTCGTTTTACCTTCTATGGGGATCCTCAAACTGGCAACATCGGCTTCAAAATGGCCGATTTTATGGACAACCCTCCATTTGTTTTGTACATAAATTTTCAGATTTTCCCCATTTTCTTTCAAAATATGTCTTATTTACTTCTGAGCTCAAAATATATCAAGGAAAAATATATTTCACATAACATATGTTGAGCTCAGAAGGACGTAAGACATATTTTGAAAGAAAACAGGGAAAATCTGCAAATTTGTGTACAAAACCAATGGAGAGTTGTCCATAAAATCGGCCATTTTGGAGCCGATGTTGCCAATTTGAGGATCCCCATAGAAGGTAAAACGAGACTTTTCAAACTTCCATAACTCTCTTATTTTACAACCGATTTTGATGAAACTTTTTTTAAATTGCTCCTCTCATTATGCTCTTTCCTATTAAATTGATTATTTCCCTGGGTATTGGTTTCCTTTAAAGGGGAATCCAACCCAAGGAGAGAATCAACCTTACAGGAAAGAGGAAAATGAGAGGAGCAATCTAAAAAAAGTTTCAATCAAAATCGGTGTATAATTAATGAGAGTTTATGGAAAGTTTGGAAAAAAGTCCAGTTGTTCCTCTTCTATGGGGATCCTCAAAATTGGCATCATCGCTTCAAAATGGCCCAATCCTCATGGACAACTCTCCATTCAATTTTGTACACAAATTTTCAGATTTTCCCCATTTTCTTTAAAAAAATTTGTCTTCTTTACTTCTGAGCTCAAAATATGTAATGGGAAATATATTTCACACAACATATGTTGAGCTTAGAAGGAGGTATGATATATTTCGAAAGAAAAATGGGGAAAATCTGAAAATTTGTGTACAAAATGAATGGAGAGTTGTCCATGAGATCGGCCATTTGAAGCCGATGGTGCCAATTTCAGGATCCCCTATGAAGAGGAACACTAGACTTTTCAAACTTCCATAACTCTCTCTTATTTTATAACCGATTTTGATGAAACTTTTTTTGGATTGCTCTCTCATTTTCCTCTTTCCTGTTAAGGTTGACTCTCTCCGTTGGTTGGATTCCCCTTTAAGGCGGGCTCACACGATGCGACTTGCTGCGTGTGCGATTTTTCAGGAAACTTAATAATATTTGGATACAATCCTTCAAACAAGGATATTCACACTCACGTCCAAAGTTGTAGATATTCTTATGAATACCAAAATTGAATTTCAAGGCGATTGCGAACCCCCTTCTCTGTATAAAATCAAATTGTTTCCAAATCGCATGCATGACGTCACTGCGCGTCTTGCGATTTTAAGGTAATTGACCCTTACTCCTAATTAAAGGCTCGCATTGGAACAAAATTGCGATTACCATTGTTCCTTTACAATTTTTACCTCTCATAAGTATAACTTTGCATGTTTCAAATGTCGCATTATAATACAAACTATCATTATTTTTTTGTTAAAAAAATCGCAACCGCAGCAAGTCGCATCGTTGTGACCCGCTTTATATAGTCGAATATCCCTCAGACTCCGCCGTATCTGCTCTGACGATTCTGACTTTTCTTCCCATGCTAGGACCTGAAGATCATCTTGTGACCAGAGATACATGTGCTAGGACAGTTCAAACAAGCCATTACAAAGTTCGTTCTCTCCTAGATTCTGATGTTCTCAGAAAGAAGGCTGACCACCAGGACACCACTGACAGAATACCCCTTGTGACTACCTTCCACCCTAATTTACCTCCTCTCCGCACCATCCTTCATGCTAATCACCATATTTCCCCACACTTCTGATCTTCCTAACAGGCCGTTCTCGACACTCCCTCGTGGCATTTCGAGCCCCGCAACCTCAAGGATCTCTCTTCGTGCTGAGTCCCCTCCCTTACTGATCCATTCTTCTCCCATTCAGCATGGCACCTTCAAATGTACAGGCCAACAGATGCATCATTTGCAATATACACATCCGACGAAGGCGATACTTTCCAGAGGGCACTAGCAGATCTCATCACACCAAGGGAACATCACCTGCACCACTTCTATATGTATATATTCTTATCACTTGCAGAGTTTGTAAGATGCAGTATTTTAGGTGAACCAAGACCACTCTCAAAAGACGCTTCTATGGGCACAGATCCACTGTCACCACCACCAAGCTTGACACCCACGTGTGGACCATTCCATTCCAACCTTCTAACCACTCCATCTCTGTACATGTCTCTACAGGGCATTGAATTTTTAGGTACCCGTCCTGATTCTGTCCGGTATCAGCAGAGAGAAGTTTTGGATGAGACGTCTTCGCACCATTCAAACCTCCGGTCTCAACATTCAGGGAGGGTAATGACTAACTTTCTTTTTTCCTCACATTTTCTTTTTTGATATCTCTGTTTTTCTTTCGCCCCTTTCTTTTTAGGTTAGTTAGTTTATTTGCAGGTGTTTTTGTTTTATTTGACTAATGCATTCTGTTTCTCTTTCCATTTCCCTTCTCTCTGTATCCATTCTTCTTATTCTCTTTTCTCCGTTGACAGGTTTTGGCTGCACAACTTATTCCTCTTTTGTTTTTTGTTTTTTGTTTTGTTTTCTTGTCTTCCCCTTGTTCTTTTACCTGTCTCACTTATTTATTTATTTCCCCCCTTACTTCTTCTGGTAGGTCTATAACACACAGGTCTACTAGGTGTTTTTTTTTCCTTGGCTTTTTCTCTTTTCTTTCATTCTTTTCAGCCCCTTAGCCTCCACTCTAATCCCTTCTTTGTTTACTCTCTCCTCCCTCTCCCAGCTAATTATCTCCCTTTTGTTCCAGTTTGCTGTTTGATCACACCTCTTCTTGCTTTTTGATTGGCTGGCTTCTTCACACCTTTTACATCCCCTTTTTGTTCTCTCCCTCTTGGCTTGCCACTTAGGTGTAGTTTTTCTCTGTCTTTCTCTATATCCATGTTTGTTCCCTACTTTTCTTTTTGTCATTTTGTCTCTGGCGAAGATTCTGCTAGGATCGAAAGCTCAGGCTCCTTTTGACTTCACAATATCTAAGTGTAACAAAGTTCAATATTCATGATATATATATTAACATTAGTTGCCTCATTTTAGAGCTAAAAATTTTCGGCTCGCGCTTCGCGCTCGCCTAAATGATCATCCCTATTTCAGGTGTGCAGGCGTGTGCAGGCAAAAGAGGCCTTAAAATTCCTTGATTTCTGGCCATTAGGCATACATCAAGCTGGTAATACTATTGTCTGAAGTTTATCTTAAAACAAATTCAAAGATTCCAGGATTTGCCACTGAATTCCGGGAAATTTTGAGTCCAGTTTCGGGAATTTTCTTTACAAAGAGTGGAAACACTGTTAAATACACAAGCCCAGATATAGTTAAGCTTAACCCAGGGTTAAGGGAAGTTTAACTCTGGACTAACTCCTAAATTTAGCCCAGGGTTAACTTTTAGTGCTATCAGAATATGGGCCACAGAGTTAAACTCAGCGCTGGATAAACTCTATGGTTAAATACTGAATGATCACTCCCGCGCGTAAGCTTATTGTTGAATCAGGGACCCGGAGGTGGAAAGGGTCTCCCTTTCCACCTCCCTGATTGAATTGAGTGTTGACATTCATGGGCAAGTCCACGCTATTTCTTCCCACGGTGGTGATTTTTCGACTTTTTGACCATTTTTGTGTCAAGTGTGTTAGTGGGTTTGTAAAGGTAGGGCCTATACATAATGTGTCATATATCACCATAAAGGGTATGAAATGAACTTAATGCAAATGAGGTCAAAAAGTCATTTCAAGGTCAATGACGTCACAAGGCTCATTAATATTCATGAAAAAGTTATAAAATGCATTAAAAATGCTACTTTCAACCATTTAAAAGAGAGGTCTGTCATAGGAGTACAACCAAAAAGTGTGTATTTTCTGTTTCTATATTTTCTTGGCTAACTCCGGTGAAAATATGACGAACCTAGCACATCTATTAGCCTTTCATATTCTTAGACTTAAAATATTCAGGTCTCAGAAATAGTCTCACAAAAGTTACTAACCTGAAGTAAAATCATACATTTCTATTACTCACCCTCCCACCTTTAGAAATGAAACAAAATAAGTGTTTTTTACATTTGTGTTTTGTATTATGTTTCCTTTGTTTTATCAGAGAGATTTTTTAACAAAATATGTTGCTACGCCTTAATTGGCTACACCAATAATTGTTTAATGAAAATTATTATAGGGAATAATTGTCCCGTGTGTTATACACGGTCCCATGTGTTACCTGACATAGTTTTTAAAACTTGACCTTGCCAGAAAACTCGAAGTTGTATTAACGTTAAAATATGCCATTACAATGCTTATTACATGTTTAAGAGGATAAGACTATATGTGCAAGTTTAGATCTACTTTTTAAATTCAGAGTTATATATTATGTGAACAAAGTCAAAATTTGAAAACATCATTTTTTTCTGGTCCCGTTTGTTACCGACGAATAAATGATCATAAATTAATTATGAATTGAGTTATTTCAATTATTTTTATGTTTTTGTTGAATTTTCTTAGTACCTTCAAGAATATACCTAAGGATTGAAATTTCATTTAACATTTTTCAAATGAGCCCTATTTTTTACTCTGAATGTCCCGTTTGTTACCGCGCAAAATAGCTTGGACTTGCCCTGATACAAACGAATGAGCGGTTAGGGTACGAAATACTAAATTAGATGGAAAGCCCCGAGACTCATCTGCATTGATCCCCTACACATTCAATAAATAAGTAGATGATTAAATAAATAAATAAATAAATAAATAAATAAATAAATAAATAAATAAATAAATAAATAAATAAATAAATAAATAAATAAATAAATAAATAAATAAATAAATAAATAAATAAATAAATAAATGAATGAATGAATGAATGAATGAATAAATAAATAAATAAATAAATAAATAAATAAATAAATAAGTAAGTAAATAAATAAATAAATAAATAAATAAATAAATAAATAAATAATTAAATAAATAAATAAATAAATAAATAAATAAATAAATAAATTAATTAATTAATTAATTAATTAATTAATTAATTAATTAATAAAGGCTCTAACATTTATTCAAACCAAAGAAGGAAATTAACTAAGAAATTAAAAAAAAAAAAAAAAAGTGCATTTCGGGCTGATCAGTTTTGAAATGTCTTTTTATCATAGTTATTATTATTATTTGTATTATCTCTTTTTTCACAACTATAGCTGCCCCAGTATATTGTGATATTAACTTCCCATCATTTTGATCAAGATCGTTTCCCCGCCCCTTAGGCCAGATTTTCATGTTTTGGGATTCCCATCGCGAAATTTGTCTAAGATGCAGATGCACGGGGGATAGGCCCAAAGGAAAATCAGAATGAAGACGAGATATTTGTTGACGCCTAACAATGTCCTCTCCCCTACCACAAATGCATTTCTAAAAATGAGGAAAGAAAATGGGATATCGGGATTCGAACCTGAGACCTCGAATCCCGATGGAATCAACTTGACCTCCTGATAACTTGCCATACTCGGCCCGTGTACATGTTAAGCAATAAGGAGGTCTGTGGTTCGATTCCTTCGGGAATCTAATTAAACTGACACCTCCTTATATTGTTGTGGAAAATTGAGGGCATATTATATGCCTATATTAAAAAAGAAAGGAAGGAAGAAAGAAAGAAAAAAAAAAGAAGAAGAAGAAGAAGAAGAAGAAGAAGAAGAAGAAGAAGAAGAAGAAGAAGAAATGCAGTGTCGACTAGCACTCTCTTTTAGAGAGAAAAAATAAATAAAATCAGATACGCATTTCACTATTTTGGCTTGTTAGTTCTTTGTAATCAATTTTTTAGCATAACGGTATCAGCCAGAACTTATCCGCAAATCAAGTGATATTACAAATTTAAAGAGCACGCAAGATAAGGACAACCATATAGACATCGATTTTAAATATACTTTTGGTAATGAGTGAACCCCAATATGCGGAAAGTATAGTAGAACTTTGGAAGTAAGCCCTAACAAAAACTTTTTCAACCATTTTTTAAAAGTCTCATACATACATTTCCCCCTATTCCATTCTAGCTATCAGTGGCGGATCCGACATTTGATAAGAAGGGTGGCCCAACTTTGAAATTTTGTTTCACGTTACACTGGCAGAGCTTTAAGCGAGAGGGGGGGGGGGTTCCTTCGATTTTTGAAGCTTAACATTTTTGTATTTTATTCAGTGATTAGTTGGTAAAGCTAGTGAAGAGCGAAAATATAATTATGTCAAACACAATACTAAACGTTATTATAAATAAGGCAAACTTTTCGGCTCGCGCTTTGCGCTTGCAAACAAAACACAAGACATTGATCATTTAAGTGAAATGCTCTTTCCTTATATAGTTCGCTTATTATGTATTCATGGAATAATTGTTTCATATCAATTCTAGTTGTAAACTTAAGAGATAGAGGGCGCTACCATTCTACTCAAAGCGAACGCGCCCATTGACTTTTTTTGTTTTTGGACAGTTTTTCACTTTATTTTCTTTATTGTGGCGAGCAACTACCTTTTCAAAGAAATGTTCAACTTGAATAAGTACGCTAAGAGTCTGAATTTTTCAAAAATAGGAATAGATTATTGCAAAGAAAAAAAAAGTCCTGTCACTTGTGTCAATTCGAAAGCCTAGTCAGATCAAATTCCTGTACAATATGGTATATTTTGCTCTCAAAATAGCTCATGCGCTGCATAGTTTTGATCCTCGATGCCGCATTATACTATTATAGCTTATTGTTCACAGGGCTATTAAAAGCTTGAATTCTCAGCTTTCCGGAGATGGTACATTCATTTTAATTGATTTTAAAAAAAAAATCCTGTCTCTTTGAACATAATCATAAGAGGTTCTTTCCTCGACTAGTCAATATTTACGCTTATCACATGCATATCGCATAGAAACATGTGAACGGCGTCTTCACAAGACTTGTGACAAGTTCACAATCTATGTCATTGTTTTGAGCATCAATTTATATGAATTGCATATTCTGATTACAACTTCAGCACAATAATGTTATAAGCTTGCCCGAATGTGTATTTCCTCCATCTGGTCTGGAGAATCTATTAACTAACAACATGATAAAAGTTCATCAGTTTCTTTCATCTCCACGAGTAGATTGCTCAACCAAACGGACAATACCATTACACTGCAGGGAATTCTTCTTACGCGAGTTTTTGTGAGCTAATTTATTATTGCAGCCAGCTGTATAGATTTCTGCGCTTCTCAGCCGTATTTCCAACGTCACTTTGTTGCGTCTGGCCTCTTAGATAATGGACGCGCCTTGTATAATTACCATTTAATGCCGCACATTGGTATACGTTAACTGTACATTTTACATAGAGTAGAATTGATATGTATTTGTTCCGACGCTTTTTAAAAAAATTGTCATTAGTTTCTGCATAGTGTCGATAGTAGTCACTCTCATATGTCGAATGTTGGATACAAATACATTGCATACTATTTTCTGACGGTTTACCGCTTGGAGTAATAATTAAATTTCCCTTCCGGGTTTCCCCCGCCCCCCCGGTGCCCAGTCCGTACATGAGAATCGCCCTCCCCTTCAAATTCATTCACGGCAGTCCAAGTTATCAAGATACACTGGTATTCGCATCATGGGTGTCGATTGTGAGGGGGAGGGGATGCATCCCCCCCCCGGCCAATAATTTCGGTGGGGGGGGGTGCGTGTACAGATCATCTCCCCCAATATTTTGATATCAAGAAAATGAAAAGTATCTATTATGTACTTATAAATTTACCATTACAAATTCGTTATCATAAAACACTTTTATGACTATTATATTATTTTGCAAGTCTAAAATGCATATTTCTGACATTCACAAAATCCAAAAATTTTCACTTAATCGTTAATCTTCCTCGATGTGCATGAACTTTAAAGTAACCAAGTAAAAACATACACACCGTGTAATAATGAACAAGAGCAGATTGTTCCCACTATTCACAATTCTGGAAAAAATACCCATCAAATAGACATAATCATGCGGCCCCGATCCCAGGGTGCATAGTAGTCCCAATTCCCCCTCCCCCAAGGTTTTGATAAAATACATAATAAATCATTGTAAGAGTCCTGTAACACTTATCTCGCTCTTCATCGACAAAGCGTAACCTCTTGGACTCGGTACCATGATTCATAATACACTTTCACATTCATGATTGATTATCTTTCAAAATTCCATTATCAGAACGCATGTTGAAATTTCCTGAAAATTTTCAGCTCGCGCTTTCGCGCTCGCATAATATAGGCTATTGCAAAACTGTACTTGATTCGCTCAGACTCGTTATGCGGTTATATAGAATTACTCGTCACATATGGTACGTTTTTAAAACACAAATTCCGTTCATCTCACCGTTCTCCTACAACGGTCCATCACCGTTTCCATCACAGAATTCTCATATTTATTTTTCATTAGTCAGTATTATTAAGAAATTTTTCAGCTCCCGCTTCGCGCCGCACAATATGTATATAGATTTTGCAGTGTTGCATTACGTAATGACCTGTCCGCTTCTCAAATCACTTTCAATCAACTTTCGCGCTTACGTAAACAACAAACACTCATTGTTTTCAGTTCAGAATTATTGTAAATTTTAAGCTCGCGCTTCGCTTATTACACGCCCCAATGAATCTCACGACTATTCACCTACTACTAGTATTCAATGCATAGATAAATGTATGCGTGTTCGTACTCTATAGGCTATTCATCATATCGCCCCCTAATCAACCAGATAATGTTTCGCGCTCGCATTAACTATTCTACAATAAATGTCCCATTTCTTGTTACTATTACTGAGAAATTTCGGTACGCGCTTCGCGCTCGAATAATGGCTATGAATTTTTGAATATGTACTAATAGATACTCATATGCATGCATGTGTGTATATCTAGCCATTACATCATGATGGTTCCCCCTTGAACAAACCAGTTAAAGCTGGCCCCTTCCTCGTTTTGCGCTCGCATTATGCTACAAATGCCACATTTATGTCACTATTATTGAGAAATTTTTCAGCTCGCGCTTCGCGCTCGCATTATTAAAACCTAATGGAATTTTGTTTTCATATGTATATGCATATGTGTATACAAACATTACCCCATCCCCCAATTTCACTGCGATCATATACCATTGTATTATGTGTCACATGAGGAAAAGAGGAAATATCGACGATCATCCCCCCAATCGCCAAAACAAATCGACACCGTTGTATTGCATGCTTTTTAATAATAATGTTTAAGTTTATTTTCCATTCGATGACAATCCCCTGTTTAAACCGACGGAGCTTCCAAAAAGAAACAACCAACAACAAAAAATCGGTCACCCTTAGATGGTCGTGGTTATATTTCTGTCTATAAATTTTGAAGTAACAAAGGACGTATAGCTATCCAAAGAATAGATGTATTGAACACATGAGATTACGGTCTCGTGAACACGATGAATTCGTTCACAAAAACATGAAAAGGGGGGATTTCATGAGCAGCATGCATTTTGTAATGTATTTTGCCTGCGCAACCGAACATCTATATTAGGCCTATATTATAGCTTATTGATTGAGGAGAGAACGAACTGTTAATTCACCACCGCAATAATATTGCTGGATGAGGAAGATATAGCGCGCGGTATCAATATAGTTTATCATATCGCGTCATGTGAGATCATAGCATCCCGTCTCTGTCGTGTTTTTTAGATAACATTCTTATTTTCGACGGCTTCTTCCATTTGCATCAGAATCGTGAACAGAATTTCTTTCATAATAATTGCGAGGATTTCTTCAGCTCTGGAGCTAGGTAAGCCCTAATAATGATAATATATATGTGTATGATTGTGTGATGTTAAATAGTATAGAATTCAAGGCAAATTGCCACTTTGTTTAATCCCATTCTGACTTGTTCCCGTTTGGTCTCATTCCACATGCATGGTCTTATTTCATTTTGTCTACAAACAGTTCGTCTAATTACCTTTTTAATTGCCATATTTCCATTTGCATATTTACCACTTTGCTTCCTATTTTTTCTAATGATCATTTTCGTCTAACCTCCACTTGGTCTAACACATATTCAATTAGGCCTACCTGTAACAATGCATTAATAGACTAAATATTTATTTCGAAATCAGGCCAAAATGCAATTAGAAAATAATGGCCATTGGCATGCTTGGACAAATTGAAATAGAGCAAGTGATCATTAGACCATGTGAAACATAGATCAAATTGTTTGTAGACCACGTGAGTTTATTCCATGACAATGACAATCAGGGAATATTGGACCAACTGTTGTGAGATAAAATGAAGTAAAGGATCGAGTAAAAAAATACATTGATTTATGTAGACCTACTGATATTAAGCACAGATCACATCACTTAGTGATCTAATAGAGAATTTGGTATTTTGCGGCGATTCAGGGGACGGGGAAATATCCCTTAGAATCAATTTGAAATCCTGGATCAAAAGAAACGCCCCCTCCCCCTTGATTTTTTCTTCTTCTTCTTGTTGCTTTGTGTGAGTGTGTGTGTGTGTGTGTGTTTTTTTTTTTGTTGTTTTGTGGTTTGTTTGTTTGTTTGTTTGTTTGTTTGTTTGTTTGTTTTTACTGACCGGTAAATGGGATGAAATACGAGGCAGTTAAACTTGTTTTAAGGAAAATAGAACAATATACATTAAAAAAAACAATAACAAAAATAAGGCCTCTCGTTCATGCATTTTGAAACAAGTTTTGCTGAACATATTATTATAGGCCTATAGAACAAGTTTGAGAAGAATATCAATATGTATTAGTTTAAGATAACTTTTAAAGGGTTATCATGGTCACAAGAACATTGATTGATTTACATAATAGGCCTATAATTATAGAAAATTGTTTATATGGGGTGTTTACACTATTTATGTCGAAAAAATTTTCCCTATGTTTGTTTAAAATTAATATGATTTATAGCACTCTCGATCGGTATAGAATTATTGCGTGACAAATATTAATTAGTACTTGAAAGACAATGATAGACAATAATAGCAATACCAAACCAATAAGTGACACATAAAACGCACTAAAGGGTATCGGTTCTTAGAGGGATTGTTTAACTTTAAAAGAATAACTCACAATTATATTGCAATTTGCGAGCCAATAAGTCAGACAGGAATCGCCTGAGATTTTTAAGCTAACTGGGTGCTTAAATTCCAAGATATTGATGACTGAATATCACCATTTACAAAAGCGTACCTGGGTACACATAAGTTAACACTGCAGTCTATGGGGGGAAAATAATCTGGTATTTCCAGTCACTTTATTGTGAAAGATGCCTAAGAAAAGATTTTACACTTGAAACTTCACAAATATACTGATTCCCTTTAAATTGCATACTTTAAGACAGTCAAACAATACTGAGGAAGTAGTGTTGTTGTGTGTGTATGTGTGTGTGTGTGTGTGTGTGTGTGTGTGTGTTTGTTTAAGATCTTTTATGCATAATATAACATTTAGAGGCTCATTATTTTCGTTGGCATCGTTTTGTCATAATAGGCAAGCTGCATGTATCATCATTAGAAGAAAAAATATTCATGAAGCTAAAAACCATATATATATTTAAGCATATAGCGTCTTAATTAATAGAATTTTAATATTTTCTTTACGGTTTATATGCATAGATGCATTGGTATCCTAGCATAATTTATATGGGATAGGGCATTTTATTTCGTTTATCGGAAGCATGGGAAATAACCACTCGTA
Organism: Paracentrotus lividus; assembly: GCA_940671915.1. NCBI lineage: Eukaryota > Metazoa > Echinodermata > Echinoidea > Camarodonta > Echinidae > Paracentrotus > Paracentrotus lividus. The sequence continues at coordinate 29,037,658 of CALNVZ010003431.1, read as the reverse complement.
ACAGCTGGGGTCAAAGTTTGCATACCCCTGTAAAAATACAGTGTGTCCCACAAAAAATGCTAATTGCACTTTAGATGGGTATAATATTAAAATGACAATATTATATTATTTATATCTCTACACCCGTAATCTACAATTCATTTTCTGCAACTGGAGAACAATTTATGTGATATGGTCCAATAATCACAAAGGTATGATAATTTTTTCATCACACATCGGGAAACCTCCCCATCCAAGTTTTGTATTAGGTAGTACCGGGTATATCGAATAAAAGAAACCCAAGGTTGATCATAATAATGTGAAAAATATTTCAGTAGTGATTATGAAATTTATATCACTGTAAAGTGCAACTCATTATCATTCTAATGATATGTCTTTCACCTCACCAATATCACGCATCGCTGAACCCCATTGTTCTTAAAAAGTCTTGCAAAATTGTGAGTGTTCACTTTCATGCTTCTTGAGATGCGTTATTCAATGTGCCTAAAAGGAAACCCAACTTTGATCATCAATGAGCGTGAAAGTGAACCGCTCACAATTTTGCAAGACATATTTAAAACAAAGGGGTTCAGTGATACATGCTATTGGTGAGCTGAGAGAGGTATCATTAAAATGGTAATAGGTTGCACTTTCCAGTAATATAAATTTCATAATTACTACTAAATATTTTTCAAAGTATTAATGATCAAACTTGGGTTTGTTTTATTCGATATGTACACCCGGTATTACTCAATACAAACTTGGATGGGGAGGTTTCCTGATGTGTAATGATAAAATGCTCATATCTTCGTGATTCTTGGACCATATTGCATAAAATTTCATCCAGCTGTAGAAAAGAAATTGCAGTTTACGGGTGTAAAGATATAAATAATATACAATTGTAATTTTAATATTATATCCATCTAAAGTGCCATTAGCTTTTTTTTGGGACACACTGTATATAACCGATATTTGACCACCATAAGGACATTTGGCATCATTTCAAAAGAGTATATAATTATCATTAAAAAAAAAACATATATTGAGCAGGATAATAATGTAGAGTGCAAGAGCAGAGATTTCATGTCAGGACCGGGGGGAGGGACACGAGTCGACTCTCTCTCTCTCTCTCCTTTAAATTTGTTGCTTCACATATTCTATTGCATAGGTTCCCCTTCTGGTAGGGCTGTGAAATAAAGCATGATAAATGAAATCCAAATTCATGCTTGTTTTATAGTTTCGTATAATTATAAGCTCGTGTTTACAAAGTTGAAATTGAAATTGAAAGTACTGTAACATAGCAGAATTGTGCATATTTTTTTATTTTACAAGTAATTTATAGGGTACATGCCGGTACACTCAAAACCTAACCTCGTCCGTCAATGGACCGACTAGCTTTAAGCTAGTCGGTCAAGACGGACTAGTTTTAAAGCTAGTCTGTCATGTTAGTCCGTCGAGACGGACTAGCATACAACTGAATCTACATCTCTCAACTTGACGGACGAGCTTTAAAGCTCGTCCGTCAAGCTTGATGCTAGTCCGTCGACGGGACCGACTAGGACGATAAAAGTAGCTGGGTGGACCCAGTTTACCCATTAAAATGACTGACTAGCTTTTGATACAAATAGTTGCAATGTCGTTTCAAGGTATACCTTATCTATTTACTCTGTTTCCGAGCATAATCAAGTTGATACATTCTGAAACAAAGGTTGTTTTGGCTTGACAATCTGAAAGCTTACGAGACAAACATCTATCCTGAGTCGACAAGTATGCAATTCACGAGTACCGGTAGATTCCAAATATTGTTCTCCAATCTTCAGTTAAAGGCTAATTGAATACCTTGTTACTATAGAACTAAAGAACCCGGTATTTTCTTACAGATTGCTGGTGAATGCCCGGCTTAGCAACAACAGTGAATAGAAGTTGGATACAATCAACATTCTCAAACAAAGGTTGTTTTGGCTTGACAATCTGAGCGCAATACGATAGCCGAAATAACATCAATCATGACAAGTTTGCCATTCACGAGTTGGTTAGAAATATTGTTCCATTATTTAATTACAGGCTAATTGAATACTTCGTTACTATAAAACCCATGAACGGTCTATTCTTATATACACAACAAAAAAAGTAAGTCCCCCCTAATCAAAATGATGTAACTTTTGAACAAGCTTGTTTTGAGTACAATAATTTGGAGGGAAGTTTTATCTACTTATTGAGTACCTTCTGTGAAAAAATGACATCGATCACTGGAGACATGCATGAGTGATCAACGTTTTAACCAAAAATGGACATTTTCAAAAGTCACAAGGGTCATTTTGGAGGCTGTAAAACTAACAATTTTGTGAATTTTTCATTTTACCTTGTGTTTAATTGTTTTGGTGGATTTATCATCCAATATTTGATCATCCAACACCAATCTCGATACATTTCACTATTTTTCATGGATGAGTGAGCACAATTTTAAGAATTATTTTCAGGCCTCCAAAAATGGTAAAATCCAACAATTTTATTTAAAGAATTGACATCAAATATTATTATCAACATTATCGACACATTTTGTGAGAAAATGAGCACTATTCGTTGTGTCATGGACGAGTGAGCACACTTTAAAGGTGACTTTTGTGACTTTTGTATTGACAATTTTGCCTTTAACGTGTGTTTATTCATGCGTGACTCAAAGGTTTTATCTCATTTTCGCACGTAAGTTAGTCGATACGTGTATAAACATAACCGCCAAACGATATTACTCAACACCTTTTTGTTAAAAAGTTCCAGCATGTTGCTTTTGGGGCTTGTTTTTGCTTCGAGATTGTACACAATGTCAATGGAGAAGAAATAAAAAATTTAACAAAATTGAAATTCGGCTTAATTTCATTGATAATTTTTGGTAATTCTACTGGGAGTTTTTTCACAAAACTTGGCACACAACTTCCAGGTGGTACTAACTAACAGGAACAAACGCTAAATTGAGAATCTGATAAGGCACGGGGTGGGGCCAAAGCTCTGAAATTCTTTCATATTTACATATTTTTTTAATAACTTCTGCTCACTGAAGCATAAAACACTGGAATTTTCATGAAACTCAAATCAATTGAACTATCCAAGAAGGTCTGTGACAATTATCCAAAGTAAGCGATTGAATTTTAGTCCATTAACGAAAAAATGGCTCGTCACGTATCAAGTGTTCATTGAAGCATGAATTTTTAATAAAATGCCATAGCATCATTTGAAAAAAATTATTTGACATACACATAACAAAAAAATGGTGATAAAATGATTTTATTACACAAAAATGGAACAGTACTTACCAATGGAATTTTAAAATATCCTTTTTTGTTTTTATTAAGTGTTCATTCAACCGTGAATTGATGATTATTGTTTAAAATACTCTTTCAGATTGCATATTCCGTCATAATCAATCATTTTTAAAAGTAAACATGTGTGAAAAATGCAGTTTTTGCAAATTTTACTTCATGTTCATCCGACCGTGAAATTTAATGCAAAGGTCGTTTGATGTGTTAGAAATTAAGGGCAACAATCCTTCTGAACATAACTTTTGTTTTAAAGTTTTAATTTGTTCCAATATTATTGAATTAAAGTTATGAAACTGACCTTGTAACTTTCGAAAAGTGACATTTTTGTCTTTTGACTGTGCTCATTGAAGCATGACTTAACGAATTTCAGTAAAATTCACCAAAATGGAAGCTCATAAAATGACCCACAAGCACATGTAATAACATTTCTAAAACTCCGATTGGTTCAAAAGTTACATCATTTTGATTAGGGGGGGACTTACTTTTTTTGTTGTGTATAGATTGCTGATCTTTCAGTTCACAGAAAGCGTTATTTTTTCACATAGATTAATGCTATAATCACCAACGCGAAAAATTATGTCTTGCCAAATCAATTTATAAATTGTGTGTATTTACAACAATAGTAACAATCACATTAAATTATGAAAATTGAAATTTAATTCTAATAATAAATATAGGCGCCACTTTTCTTTTAGATTACTTGTATCTGAAAGAAAAGAATATTGGATTAGAGGCACGACTTTGGGATTCTGAAGTGGCTCTCAAGGACAAGTGTATACGCCGAAAATGCAAAAGCAGGTAGGCCTACAACAAAAAGTCATGATGATGCAAGCCATGGCGGCGACCCCTGGGCCCCGTGCCCTTATTATTTGATAATTGCCATAATGTTAACTAATTGTGCCTCCTGTATTAATTCCTGTCTTCTGATTTATATCATCATAATAAGTTTTTTTGTTTTTTTTTGCTCAAATGCTTGTGACAAAATGCATTTTTTAATCGTATCTTTATAATGTCTTCTAATATTTCAGATTTGACGTCTCTGACAAGCTGGTGAAGCCATATTAACCTCGTCCGTCATGCTAGTCTGTCAAGACAGCAGCAATAACATCGCGGCAGAAAAGCGCGACAGACTAGCTTTTACACCATGACCGACTAGCTGTAAAGCTAGTCCTGCTTCAAAGCTCGTCAGTCTGGGCATCACTACGACTAGCTTTTATGCTAGTCAAACTAGTCGGTCATGACGGACGAGCTTTAAAATTAGTCTGTCGTGACCGACTAGCTTTAAAGCTAGTCGGTCATGACGGACTAACTTGACGGACTGACTTTCAAGCTAGTCCGTAGAGACGGACGAGTTTTAAAGCTAATCCGTAATAACCGAGTTGTGTTGAAGGAAAGCTAGTCCGTCGTGACCGACTAGTTTTAAAGCTAGTCAGCCTGGGCATTAGTCGGTCTACCCGTTTAGGTTTTCAGTGTAATATGGGCCAGCAGGTAATATGGGCCACCTGCATGAAACAAATCATGTCGTGACCGTCGACCGGTGACCGGTGTGAGCACCATAATTTTGTTCATGTGAACTGTATACAAAAATATATCGTCGTCAGAGCATCTGATGCCGAAATTTCTCTGAGAAAATTGCTGAAAACCAACAAGGTAGGTAAAACTTATGGCACTTTCAAAAGAGAGAAGATTATAACCATGTTTATGTCAATTTGTTAATAAATAGCTTAGAAGTTAATAAGAAAGATGCTTTAATTCATATTTAGGGGCTACATGGCTTTGTCAAAAGCACTCCATATCGACTTGGTTTCGAACTCAATGCATAGACATCGGCATCAGCTCTGGATGGCCATGTGGTAAATAATGCAAGACTTCAAGGTTCGTTCCAAGGTTCTCATAACCCACCACCCCCCCCCCCCCGGTTTCTATTACAGTGTTGTACCTTACAGATGAGTAAAAAACATGTCTCATCAGATTGAAGTTGTCTTGTTTGAAGCATTAAACATGAAATCATGAGTTTTATGATATCTTGGTAGAGCCATCCTCCCAAGCATCTTTGAACGCAAATTACTTAGTAGCAGACAATCTTCAGAAGACTGCGAATCTCAATTGTGCCAAGTTAGATGATGGATCAAACAAAGTTACAGAATAAGTGTAGACACATCACACACCTTTGTGCGTGAGAGTGTACTGCACGGGGTGTGTGAGGAGGTTGTGGTTGTGTGCAAATGCGGGTTATAATTGTGTGTGGGCGCGTCCCTTTGCGGTGTACATAGGCAATAAAT
>CALNVZ010003431.1:29017591-29028879 GCA_940671915.1 Paracentrotus lividus | reverse complement strand
TTTTAACTCGGATGTAAAATTTATATTTCAACAGAATGTGATGGTGAAAGAGGTTTTTGAGGGGGTAACCTCAATTGTTTGTATATTTAGTAAGCTTATAGTTTCTATTTGATCATAACTGAGCGTGTACAGGTCAATTTGTTGTAGTGAAGGGGGCAATGTGGGCATGGAATGTTTCCTGACAAGCAAGCATCAGTGCATGTAAATGGGCCGTCCAAATGGAGGAATGATTCTGGTACTTAGTATTGGGATGAGGCATCAATCTCTTTGCTACGATTATTTGGGGTATATTCACAGTATATAATTAAATAAATAACTATTGTAGGCTAGTATTGACTTGTATAATGAAATAATATTTAAAGATATATAAAAAGAAATAATATTCAAAATACAAAACAATGAATAAATATAGTCAAAGTATTGACTGAAGGCTCTTAATAATTTCAAATGATATCTTAAAGTAATGATTTTCAACATTTTAAGCAAATTCCACGACATGGTAGAGTCATTGTAGTTTGTAAAACATACAATTAAATACATGTGCCCATATTACCTCTCTGCACATGAGGTAATATGGGCACTTTTGGTAATGACGTAAACATTTAAATATTGCAGAACAGGGGGGTTGGTGAATAATTGTTTTTCTTCACAATAAAAGTTGAGCAGGTAGTTATTGATTCATAATAATAATAACTAGCATTTAGTGCGCTCTACATAGTAAACTATATCACAGCGCGTTACAAAACAAAATATAAACAAAGATAACAAAGATTAGATTGTGTGTCATTTTGTTATTTTATGCAAATTAGGCAAGAATGAGCTGGGGCCGATATTACCGTGCACGTTACCCCTATGTTGTTATAATTTCATTCATGTCCAAAATATTGCCAACATTTGTATATTCTGAAAGGGGAGAATTGCCCTTTGCAATTCCTGAGAGTAGTGGAGTGACCAAACCCGGTCATTTCTGAAACAATGTAGGTTGGGAGAACAAAGCCGCCCAGAATATAAAAAATTGAGGTGAGATATTCAGTGAATCGTGAAACGTGTCTCATATCTTGTCTGAAGAATGTTTACAGGTTTACTTTATTCCTCTGGCAAATTAATAACAGCCAATACAATGTCAGACAAAAAATCAACAACAGAATATTTCCAACCATTTTGTTTATTCTGAAAGAGGAGAATGCCCCTTTGCAATTCCTGAGAGCAGTGGATGACCAGACCCCGGTCCATGTTCTGAACAAAAGGGGAGAAACAAAGGCCCCCGAAATTAAAAAAAAATTGAGGTGGAGATTATCAGTGATCGTGAAACGTGTCTCATATCTTGTCTGAAGAATTTACAGGTTTACTTTATTCTGGCAAATGAATAACAGCCAATCAATCAGACAAAAATCAACACAGAATATTTCCAACCATTTTGTTATTCTGAAAGAGGAGAATTGCCCTTTGCAATTCCTGAGAGCAGTGGATGACGCAGACCCGGTCATTTCTGAAAACAAAGGGGAGAACAAAGGCCCCGAAATTAAAAAAAAAAAAATTGAGGTGGAGATTATCAGCGAATCGTGAGACATGTTTATTTGTTTGAAAAATATTTACAGGTTTACTTGATTCCTCTGGCAAATGAATAACAGCCAATACAATGTCAGACAAAAAAGCGACACCAAGAGAAGATAAATCAATTCTGCCGTTGCCAAATGAAAAATTTATTTATGTATTGCAAAGACGGTTTAATGAAACTTTATTCCACACAAATTATCAAATTAGAGCCAATGTTTATGGTAATTATAATATTACTGTAGTTTATTACAGCAATAGCATTCTTCGCACTTTTATGATATTTTGGCTGGATACCACCAAAAAAAAGCTGGATGTTGGCACGCATCCTCCTTGTCAAAGGCGCAAACGAATTGTTGTCCTCTGGGTGGTGTTTGTTCCTTCTTCTTCTTATTCTCTTTTTCCATTCACCTTTGCTACCTTTTTGCCATTGATCATTTGCAACTGGTATGACAAAACATGTAGACAGTTGTTCGGAGAATCTCTTCTTTCAGGATTATAGGCCTACGAAAATGGTCGACAAAACCCTGGCCATCGGACTTGTAAGATTTAAAAGAATGCAGCAATTTCAGCTATAATGCAATACTTATGGCAAATGGGGTACTAAATGTATATTTCATTGAATCTAATTATCTTTTCTTGCTCTTTTTTTTTTTCAAACAGAATATCTGCCCCAGGATCTCTTCAAGCCCGTAAGCGTCATTTCAGGCAGTATACACGAAGAAGACGGAGAACTGCGTAGTTCGTGTTGCCATCGACAAAAACTACTATGATTATTCAGAAGATCTCTACTTAATGACCTCATAACCACATGTGACGAGGAAAACACTAGTTAAGACTCTGTCGCGATTATTAATTCATTCTGAGACCTTGAGCCCCTGAAAAAGTACACTCCCAAAAAGCGTAGACGCTGTCCTGGGAGAAAGCGTAACACAGTAAAACAAAACTTGCCAAAGCGATATTCTGGGAGAGTAATAGATCATGGCCATAATGGAAACCTCGGGGACTTATGGGCTTTTGCTTTGATGATGGTCAGCAGTGCGAGTTCTGTTGCAATACTCAGAACTTGACAGGAGTTCCCTGCAGCTACGAGAGACCAGTATGTCGGATTGAAAGTGGATTGCTTCACCGTTCCTGTCAGCGATACCACGGAACCGTGTCAGAAGAGACTGTTATCTTGGATATAGATAATAACCGACTGACCAAACTGACTAACAATCGTTTCTCTGGCCTTCCTCGTTTGTTCACCTTGAAGCTTCAATCTAATAACATTAGTAGGCCTGCCATGAATCGAGTCAGGAACCTTTCCACCCGCTGGCGCTTTTGAATTCTATTAATCTTGCAAACAATAACCTGCCACTCTTCTGCCTGTCGATCTCTTCTCCAAAAATCCGAAAGCTCAGAAGTTTCCAACTGTCAAACAACCGACTAACTCCCTTTCCTGAAATGTCTTGAAGTTCCGTCACACTCATTAAGACTCGTGATCTATCCCAGAACCATGATGATAGCCTAAATTTGGTGTAGCTTCAAAGGAGGAACCTTGTCTACTGTGGCTTATATGATGAAAATTTACATTTCCTGGCTATTAATAAAGAGGACTTTCTTCCTCTTAGAAATACTGTAGTAGTGTGAAAGATTCACATTATCTATAAATAATCTTACAATCTTCTTACAAACCGGTGTGTTCAATACCTTGAAGGTGTAGAGACTTCAGAATGATTAAAACAATTTTCACAATTTCAGTGTCTCGCCGTTTATGGTATGATTCTTTACAATCCTACGCATGGGAAAGAATGAGATAAGAGCTATAATTCCCTCTTCCATGTCTTTAGCAGAACTAAAACTTTACCTCCATTATTACTTTAGATTTGCAAGGCACAGAATAAATACCAATTCATCCCGTGCCTTTGGGTTTGAGTACATTATTACGATTGAGATATTCATCAAGAGCCGAATAAAAAACTCTTCTTAATGACCTCATTCGAGGACTAGATCTCTAGAAGCTGCTTGACAACTACTGGGAAATTCAATATCCTATGTGACAGACAGCAATGTCAACAAATATTGTCTCAGGGCTTCGATCATTGATTTTACCGAATAGCATCTGACTGAACTAACGCAGAAACAGTTTTGGCAACATGGTGCTTTGGAACGCCTAGATTTAGCAAGGGGTACCATCAGAATTCATTAGAAACAAGTGCAGCAGGTGCACATGCCAGCTCAAATCCTGGACATTTCTATAACAGACTTACGCGACTTGATAAGAAATCTTTTACGGAATGACCAACCTCACTTTCCTCAACATTCACACAAATCAAATAACATTTTTGAAAACTCCGTATTTGCAAGCACTGATTATGCTTCAGGAGTGTTGAAGTTGATGAATCTCCCGAGCTTCGGTTCTAACTGGACCTCCATTTTCGAATCTTCACGAATTAACACGTTGTACTTATCGACACCAATATAAAGCAACTACCTAGTGATTATTTACAGGATTGACAAACCTTCGGAGGCTTTACTTGTCGAGTTGAATTAGTCAGTCAGCTTCTGGGACCTCTATGGCGAAAAATGTTTCAGTTCTTTCAAATCTGTCAACGTAGTATCTTACCCTCAAAGAACAATCTGGACAAATTGATTTCCAGAACATTCCGTGGACTACCAATCTCAATAACCTTATATCACTGGACAGTTGTAATATAAGTAAACTTAACGGGATATTTTCGAGAAACCGTGACAATGCTAAGGAAACTTATATATATGATAAAAAATCCGATCAAGGAATTAACGTCGCAACACTTCAAAGACCTCCCTTCTCTAGTTGGTGTCTCAATAGAGAGCAATGAAAATCAAAGGATTAGCTATAAGATAGTCTTTTGCAGCCAAGCCCCACATAAGTTACCTGTACATCTCCCCAACTACCATCTCACCACTAATCAAGAAGGCCGACCGTGCAAGGGCAACACTAGACATGTCTTAGCAATCAGTTTCGTTTGCAATGTGAGTTATATGGCTCCTAGACTGGGCTAAGAATAAAGAGTCGCAGTGACAGTTACGAGCATCACCAGATCAGACAACATGTTCGCAGAGTATCTCTGTCCCAATCGGAATCGGCCCATGTTTAGAGTTGTAATCTAAAGAAGTCTGCGGAGCCTCGAGTAGTCGTAATTATTATATTCCACGTTCGTTATAGTGACCACGTGCTGTAGTTTGCATGGTCCCAATTTGTTTATTCTTCACCCAGCCCCTTGGCGCAAGTGAGATATTGCAATCTTCTGAAGATTGTCTTTTGTTCAGTAGTTTAGTCATGCGTGCAAATATCCAAATGAAAAGGGTACCAGCAGATGCTAGGAGGATGACTCTACAAAAACATCATCATTAAATCCAAGATCAAATATTCATACTTTTCACAAGACAACTTCAAAATGATGGGACATTTTTTTTTTTTCTTTTTCTGACTCACTCTGGAGATTAATATATTCAGACACATAAGTGAAAGGAAAGGATCTAATGGATGGGTTATGGAAAAGGGTCAGCAATTTTGATAACAAAGTATCTGGTACGTTCTATCGAAATCACTTTGAGGGAATATTAGGTAAATGTCGTGCCTATAAAAACATTCCCCCCCCCGCTATGCATTGTTTGATTCTTTATTTAGAGATTATGACCTCATATTGATTTTTTAAACGAAATATACTTTTGTCTCAATACAATACTTTCATTACAATACAAAAATCAATTCTCTTTGAAAACTATTTGACGGCACCCAAGTTTGGAACTCAATTCTTTCCTGAATAAGAAATAGGCCTAGTATTCTGTATATACATTTTTTTTTTTATAAATCTAATGAAACGTATAAAAATCTTGTTGTTGTTTTCAGTTTTTATGGCGCTATCGCTATTATGAATATTTAGGGGGTCTAAATGAATTTTTCAACGTGCAATACCCCTCTCCATTTTTGTACTTCTTTCTTTGAGACATGAATGATAATAATAGTGCCGAACTTCGTATTCAGAAGAGGGTTTCATAAAAGGACTTGTCGGACGTTTTATCCGACAAACTGTTATAAGCTACTGAAATGCTTGCATCTGATTGGCTGATAGTAGATTTGTCGGATAAAATGTCCGACAAGTCCTTTGATGAAATGGAACCCAGGTCTTTCCACACTCACGTTAAATTTTTGTTTCGATGTGCACTTTAAATAAGTTTGTTATTGACTTGCTTTCTTGTATTTTTCCTCAAAAGTGACATAATGTTTACATTTTATTTTAATGATTGAGTGAAATAAATTAAATTGAACTTGAACGTGTCTCACCTGTCTCGTATTGTTTATGATGTAGAACGAGGATTATGAAGATCAGGGTGAGCAAAAATAGAACAAACTTCTTCAACAGACATCGACATCTTTGTACAGACTGTTTTATATAAAAAAATATTTAAAAAATACAACCGGGGGAAAAATAATTTAGATATGAAATCTTCTCAAATCATGTTTGTACGTGATACTATATTAAACTAAAAGAATTTTTCTTGCTTGCACAATTTAATTTGTATAATTTGCTTTTGCAAAACAAAAGTTATGCTAAATTTTGTGTGACGAGAAGAGATTTGAAATTTCACAAATCCATTGTTCCTGAGCTTTGAATGACTTTTGTGCGAAACCTACATGACTAATATCTTTTAAAGCCATTGAAAAGCATGCACAAATTAGACTTTCCTTGATTCTAGAAAACTGATCATAGCTTAAGATCTGCAACACACAAAAAAAATATATAACAAATTGCAGAAAAAAAGCCTTATTTTCCTGCTTTATTGAAAAAGTAAACGCTACTAGATTGTGATTAATCTTATTACTATTTAGCCTATCCGATATGCGTCGGGCTAGTAGTGGGCAAACTACTGACGGGCGAGGGCGTAGCTCGGGCTACGCCCTCGCCTGACGATCTCGGGCTTCGCCCTCGCCCGTCAGTCAGTCTCCTTCGCGCGACCAGTAACTTGCCCACTAGCCCGACGCATATCAGATAGGCTAATTACTATTGGGCATGCAAGTCCACGCTATTTGTTCACAAGGTGGTGATTTTTGTATTTTTGACCACTTTTGTGTCAAGTGTGTCAGTGGGTTTGTAAAGGTATACATAATGTGTCATATATCACCATAAAGGGTAGGAAATGAACTTAATGCAAATGAGGTCAAAAAGTCATTTCAAAGTCATATGACGTCACAAGGCTCATTAATATTCAGGGGAAAAATAAAATGCCTTAAAAATGCTATTTTCAACCATTTAAAAAAGAGGTTTGTCATAGGAGTATAGCCAAAAAGTATGAATTTTCTGTTTCTATATTTTCTTGGCTAACTCTGGTGACAATATCACGAACCTAGCACATATAGTTTTCCATATTTTTTAGACCTAAAATATTCAGGTCTCAGAAATAGCCTCACAAAAGTTACTGAGCTGCATTTTTATTACTCACCCTCCCACCTTTAGAAATGAAACAAAATAAGTGTTTTTTACATTTGTGTTTTGTATTATGTTTCTTTTGTTTTATCAGAGAGATTTTTTAACAAAAGATGTTGCTACGCCTTGGCTACACCAATTGTTTAATGAAAAATATTACAGGGAATAGTAATTGTCCCGTTTGTTACCTGTCCCGTGTGTTACCTGACACATTAAATTTGTAAAAACTTGACCTTGCCAGAAAACTCGAAGTTGTATTAACGTTAAAATCTGTCCTTACAATGTTTATTACATGTTTAAGAGGATGAGACTATGCAAGTTTAGATCTACTTTTTAAATATAGAGTTATATGTGAACAAAGTCAAAATTTGAAAACACCATTTTTGTTCTGGTCCCGTTTGTTTTGACGAATAAATGATCATAAATTAATTATGAATTGAGTTATTTAAACTATTTTTTTTATGTTTTTGTTGACGATTCATAGTACCTTCAAGAATATACCTAAGGATTGAGATTTCATTTAAGATTCTTCAAACAAGCCCTTTTTTGGCTCTGAATGTCCCGTTTGTTACCGCGCAAAATAGCTTGGACTTGCCCTAATAATATTTTTTCCATTTGTACCGTTTTATACACACCTCAGCCATCGCAGTTTCAAAGAAAGCCGACTTTGAATGACGAATGAAAGGTTTTCGTGAATGATTCGGGTTACAGGCACTCGACCGTGGCTGATTGTGATGAGTTTAGTATATATATATAAACAAACTGCTCCTGTAAAACGTTCAAAATAAAGAAAAACAATAAATATGCAAAACAAAAAGGGAAGCTTATACAAGAATATTATTCATTTTACGTGCAGTATACAGAGAGAACATTATCACAAACAAAATATACATACCTGGTAGATTTCAGCAATTACCACCCCCCCCCCAAAAAAAAATAAATAAATAAAAGAGAAGAAAATTATTATGCCATTTTTTGGGGGGCGGGGTATTTAATTTCACTTTCCTTTAATTACGCAATAAATTACTGTAAGGCGCATGAAATATAATTTAGTTATGCGCTTTAAATCTACTAGAGATTAAAAAAAAAAAAAAAAAAAAAAAAAAAAACTTAGGTAAATAAAAATGAATAAATAAATCTTCCACTTACCGCCAATATACGCACGATTTTATATGGTGTCCAACTATAGAGTGAGTTCCTCTGACGACATGTGCTGCACAAGCATTAATGGGGCCCCAAGTTTCTAGCCGTTATGGGCACCAGCACAAACTTGAATGCCGAAAATGCTTCATAAACATGATGAAGTATTGTTGTATTTTTAAGTAATTGTAGCGTTACGTAATAGACGCATGTAAATTATTACCTCCCAGAGACTTTCTCTCTCGTAATAACAATATCGTCGAAAATCGATAAATCGAAGCAGATGGAGTATTTTTAAGCGGCCGGGGGACTAGGCACGTACAAATCCAATCTAGCGATATTTTAATTAACCATGAAGAGCAATTACGTACAAAAGACTCTTTCTTGGCCAAAGGTTGTATCTCCAGTCGCGGAGACGTCGCGAAGACTCGGAGACGTTGGAAACATCTCAGAGACTGGAATATAAACGCATAAATATGAACATGCTCGATTTTCCAGCCAAGTTCCTGAGAAGTCGCGGAGATTTGAGACGGGTTTGAGACTATAGTCGCAAAGACGTCTCGGACACGTCTCGAGAGTCTCAAACCCATCTCATGGCAAGTGAGATACCACCATTGTATTAGTTTCCTCTGCAATAATCCTGACTGACTATTGCTTAATAATGGGACTCGCAACCCGAGATGACATGCTAGTGGTCACAAGACGTAGGCTGTAGGCCCACTTTTTTTTATTTATTTTTTATTTTTTGCGTGTGTTTTGTTTTGTTTCGTTTCGCTTTGTTTTGTTTGTTTGTTTGTTTGTTTGTTTTTTTCTCATTAATGTTGTCTACCTTCTGTACCTCTTGTTTACGTTGAGGACAATGCCGTGGTTATGTATTTAATATCGTATTTCTTGAGACCTTTATAATAAGTAACACAAGCTTTGCTGTTTTTGATTTAGATTCCACCACTTTCATGACTTTTGTGTAACTACCGAGTGAGTCAAAAAAAAACTTTACACCTAGAAAAATGTCAATAAAAAGAAAATCAATTTATAAACCCCAAATTATTTTATATATTCTGAAAGAGTATCTCCTCCCACATCTTCTGGTACCATTTTTGTGTGGTATTTCTTAACGCTTGGATAAACACGACGCATTGTTTGCGAACATGTCAATTTCGAATTGTGCCAGAATGGGAGTAAAATCAAAACAACAAAAAGCTAGTAAAAAGCAACTTCATCCTGATTAAAATAGCATAACTTTTTTACGAAAATGTCTTCCGCTTAATAACTTCACAGGGATGTTGTTACACATGCATATTGACTACATTTTGTATGAAAATTAGATTGACTCGTGAAGTAATGCACGAATGAGTACACATTAAAGAGTAAATTGCCACTGACAGACCAAAAAAGGCCTCTTAATACTTTTAAAAGGTGATTATATTGCCTTTGACGTGTGCTCACTCATGCCTGACCCTACAGATCTATCTCATTTTCATACCAAATTTAGTTAATATATGAAACAATACCCCTGCCAAGTTATTAAGCGGAAGACGTTTTCGTTAAAAAGTTATGCTATTTTAATCAGGATGAAGTTGCTTTTTTTCTAGCTTTTTGCTGTTTTGATTTTACTCCAATTCTGGCACAATTCGAAATTGACATGTTCGCAAACAATGCGTCGTGTTCATCCAAGCGTAAAGACATACCACACAAAAATGGTACCAAAAGATGCAGGAGAAGTTACTCTTTCAGAATATGTAAAATAATTTGGGGTTTATAATTTGGTTTTCTTTTTATTGACATTTTTCTAGGTGTAAAGTTTTTTTTTACTCACTCGGTATAAGCGCTCCACAATCTTTTTAGGTCATATAATAATTATCTAATTTATATATTTTTACTTTTACTTTTGAACAAAGAGTGAAACTGACATTGAAGAACGAAAGAAAATGGGATTCGTCAATCGGGATTCTCCAGCTGATTGCTAGACAGGTGCTCTACCGACTGAGCTATGGCAAGCCCGTATGTAAATGTCCGTCCCAGAGAACCCCTTTCAGTTGCTTCGAGTGCTCAGATCTATTTATTGATACAAGCCTGCATAAACCACGGAAGGACAGCAAATCATACTTGGGGATACAAGCGCGTTTTCATGATTGTGGCACCCGGACGTGGGGCCCCGTACCCCTGCTCTAGATGGCCAAGGTTAACTAAGCAATGGTTACCTTCGGCCAACAATGATTATGATTTTGTGCCTCACCAGGTTGGTGGATCCAAAATGGGTCTAGCACCAATTTGTTTTCCCGTCTCACCGGTGCGAGGCCAAAAGTTGGGTACATTCCTATCGCGAGCGATCGATGGGCGGGGGGTGGGGGGGTTGTGGCATGGTGTTGAAAACGTTTGTCGGCGTCAAGAGAGTCACATCAAAACAGCCCGTAGGCTGGTAGGTTAAGTCGTCTATTCGCGGCCTGTATAAAACAATGTTCCTCCCAAAGATATTTGTTTTAAAGTGCAATTTAGGCGCCCCTTTGTTTAAGCTCGGTTTTGGCGCTTCCCTAGTCATTTTGGCGCCTCCCTAGGGTCAATTTGGCGACCCCTTTAGCGCCTACCCGACCCCCCCCCCTCCCCAGAATAGGGAGACAGTTGGTTAGTGAGCCACCCCCTTTAAAATAGGTCATGACCACTTTAAAATTGGTAATTGCCAGTCTTTGTTACATAATGGTACAGGGACCCTATATTGATAAATGTGATAACAGGTGTGCAAGACTGTAAGCTTGTTAACATGTTAAAATCAACAAATTTGATTTTTGATGGTCAAAGTGACTTCCGTGAAATGACATGTGTGCTCATATTTTTCACACCACATAAAGAGTTGTTTAACGTATGATTATCAAGTATATCAGGTTCTGAAAGGATTTTTAGTATCGGATGTTGACTATATATAGGAATTTATTGTTGTCACCCGATTTTATCATTATAGGATTGATGGTTGTATTTGTTTGTATGTAACTAGATGAGTGGTAGACTAATATATCAACTTGTCCACGTCCTAACGAAATAATAAAAATTAAACACATGAGGGGTTAGTTGAAGCAATGGTCTGTCGGTAGTTTTAGCCTGTATGCCCTTGCACTGTGGGTTGAAAAACTTATTTGCAGAAGTATT
>CALNVZ010003431.1:28978809-29017566 GCA_940671915.1 Paracentrotus lividus | reverse complement strand
ATTAAAATCCTTTCACTACAAGATAAAATAGTACATAGCGGTACTGTCACCGATGAAACATCCTTACATAAAGCTCAGCGAAAACTTGCCCCCATTTTAGGCCATCCCCCCCCTCAGGAGAAAAGTTACTGAGCTCAGTCTGATTGTAAAATCATGCTGTTTTTTTTGTACTCAACTTGCCTCCCCCTTCGTTTATTTAGAAAAAATGGGCAAAACAAATTGAAGTTAGTTACTTTATTTAACAACAATAAATGTGTTCTTGATTTGGTACTGTTAATAATTTTATTCCTTACATGGTATCTTCATCAGAGAGACTTTGGTCTTTAACAATAGCATCCGTTATTGCACTACGCCTTGGCTGCAAAAAAAAACCCCAAAATAAATTTTGCTTAATATTTTATGATTTTCTTAACGTATGAACTAAAATCTGAACAGCGAGAGATACTCCATAATGATGCTCAAATGTCACTGTTTGTTATAAGCCTGTCCCCTGTGTCGTAACCGACAATCTTTTTTTAATAAACTTGACGCTTGGCCAGCAACCGAGATTGTCCCCAATTAAGCGTAAGAAAATCCTGTCCTTCGAGTGTTTATTTACTATCGTTATAAATCTTTCACAGAGGATGAGACATACACAATAAGTTATCCAAGATCTAGCATTTTTTTAAATTCTAGATTATATCGTGCAAACAAAAGTCAAAAAATTTTTGAAGAAAACACCCATGTTGTTTTTCATTTTTTGGTCCCGTATTGTGGTTGACGAATACCATTATTGATATAGGATAAATTGATGAATTGAGTTTATTATATCAACTAAATGTTTTTGTAGTGTTGTTGACCAATCATAGGGATATACCTTCAAGATTATACCTGACGAAAAGGATTGAGAGATTTCATTTAATGGAGAGTCTGCAAACAATGCGTGGTATTTTTGGCTACTGTCACTGTCCGTTAATGTTAAACCGTCGAAGAAAATAGGCCCTCTGGACTAAATGTACGTAATCAAACATTTTTTGTCCAATATAATGATATCACAGTCCTAATAAACACCCAACCCAGCCATCGCAGTTCTCAAAACCAAAGCAAAAGATAATGGTCTAACTTTGCAGGAGGTTAATAAAAGGTTTTTCACCCGAAAGATTCGAGGTCACATGCATTAAGTAAATCGACCCGTGAGCTGTGAATTCGCTAGAATGGTAGCATTATTCTAAATTAAACCTGCTTCTGTACAAACATTTCAAAGAATAAAAGAAAAAACGAAAAACTGGTATATTCAAAACATAACATATAAGGGAAGCTATAATTACAAGATATTAATTCATTTATAAGATGAAGTTAAAGAACTGCAGAACATTATCAAACCTTGGAGGAATAAGAAATCAAACTGTATTACTGGGATGCCTTGATAGATAAATCGCAGCAACTTAACGACCAAAAAGAGGTGAAGAAAATTATTATGCGCAATTTGGCGGAGAGGGGCGGGGTATCAATCTTTCCTTTCCGCCATATATTGTATTGTAAGGCGTATTGAATTAAACAACTTAGTTATGCGTTTTAAATCTCACTTATAGAGCAAAGCTATTTTCCTCAAAAATAGGTAATATACACATTGATAATAAATAAATCTACCGACTTTACCGCCCGAATATACGCACGATTTTATTGTGATGTCCAACTTTATGGCTCGTGGTCGGTTCATCCATATAACGAGGGCCATTCCTCATTCAAACTAAGATAAATGTGAAATACTCCTCTGACGACATTCTGTGCACAAGCATTAAGTTATGGCCCCAAGTTTCTAGCCGTTATGGGCACCAGCACAAACTTGAATGCCGAAAATTGCTTACTAAACATGATGAAGTATTGTTGTATTTTTAAGTTGTGTCGTTACGTAATGACGCATGTAAATTATTCCTCCCAAGACTTTCTCTCTCGTAATCAACAATAACGTCGAAAATCGTAATCGAAGCAGATGGAGTTTAAGCGGCCGGGGGACTAGGCACGTACAAATCCAATTCTAGCGAATTTTAATATACCATGAAGAGCAATTACGTACAAAAGACTCTTTCTTGGCCAAAGGTTGTATCTCAGTCCGAGGACGTCGCGAAGACTCGAGACGTGTGGAAAACATCTCAGAGACTGGATATAAACGCATAAATATGAACATGCTCGATTTTCAGCCAAGTTCCTGAGAAAAGTCGCGGAGATTAGACGGGTTGAACTATAGTCGCAAGACGTCTCGGACACGTCTCGGTAGAGTCTCAAACCCATCTCATGGCAAGTGAGATACACCATTTAATTAGTTTCCCTCTGCAATAATTCTGATGACTATGCTTTAATGGGACTCGCAACCCGAAGATACATGCTAGTGGTCACAAACGTAGGCTTAGGCCCACTTTTTTTAATTTATTTTATTCTGCGTGTTTTGTTTTTGTTTCGTTTGCTTTGTTATGGGTTTTTTGTTGTTTCTTTTCCTCCTATTTAATGTTGTTTGCTTATCCATTCTTGTACCTCTTGCTTTATTGTAATGAAAAACCGTATGCCAGGCGGTGGGTTGTTTTAATATCGTGGTTTCTTTGAAAGAACCTTTATACACTAAGTAACACCCAAGCATTTGTGACTCGTTTTTGATTTAGATTCCACCACTTTCATTGACTTTTGTGTTAACTATATGCGCTCCACATCATTTTAGGTTCATATTAATAATTTATGGCTGATTTATATATTTTACTAATTACTTCTATAGATACAAAAGAGTGAAACTGACATGTGAAGAAAACGTAAGAAAATGTATTATTGATTCGTCAATTTGGATTCTCCAGCTGATTGCGTAGACAGTGTAGACTCTACTCGGACTGAGCGGATGGCAAAGCCACGTATGGTAAATGTCCCGTCCCATCGAGAACCCTCTGTTCAGTGCTCGAAGTGGTCAGAAATCTATATTGAAACCTGGCAGAACACTCCGAAAGGACAGAATAATCATATCTTGAGAATATACAAGCGACTTGTATTCATGATCATGCACCCGTGAGCGGGGGGGGCAACGTGATTTTGATTTATGGGTGACCCCGGTGGTGGATTCAAAATGTACACCAATGTTGTTTTCCGCCGTGTTCCACCGGGCGAAGCCAATAATCGGTATCATTCCACTTACATCGGCGACCAGCATATCCGGGCGTGGACCAGGGGGGTGGGGGGGGTTTTTTAGGCGGTGGCTAGGTGTTTGAAACACTTTTCTGCGCGAGACGTCAGAAGAGGTCACATCTATACTAACAGCCTATGAGGTAGGGTTACAGTCGGTCTGATCGGGCCTTAAAACAAATGTTCTCCCAAAGGATTATTTTTTAAAAGTCCAATTATGCGCCCCTTGTTTAAGCTCAGAGATTTTAGTGACGGCGACTTCTCCTGATGGTCATTTTGGACGCGCGGGCGGTCCCTCGAGGGTCGGAATTTGGCGACCCCTTTAGCGGCCCTACCCGACCCCCCCCCCCCTCCCCCAATGGATTATGGGGGAGACAGTTAGGTTAGTTGAGCACCCCCTTTAAAATAGGTCCATTGACCACTTTTAAAATAATGGTAATGCTCTCAGATCGTTTAAGGTTGACATAATGGTACAGGGACCCTATATTGATAAATGTGTAATGGGGTGGATGCAGACTGTAAGCTTGTTAAACATGTTAAAATCAACAAAATTTGATTTTTGATGGTCAAAGTGACTTCCGTGAAAAGTGACATGTGTGCTCATATTTTTCACACCATAAAGATTTAACAGACTATCATGCTACAGTTGAAAGGAGTATCATTGTATATAAATTTGACCATATCATTAGATTTGTGTCTAGTATAGACTTTCACTTTCCACTCCAACGAATAAAAAAATAAAAATGTGGGGTTAGTTGAGCAATTGTCGTTGGGGTAAGTTGAGCCTATGCCTGCATGGGTTGAAAACTATGCAAAGTATATTTACGGGTTTTGTATACGGTGTGACATGAATAAACTATTTTGTATTCATTATAAACAGGAAAAGAAAAAACATCTCTCATGCCCTAAGGCTATTTTTGAAAGACGTATCTTCGAAATAGGAAATTGAAAAAATATAAAATAAAAAGTCACCAAAAAGTAATCGTTATGTGTGTCTGCATGCGTGTGAGTTAGTGTGTGTGGGTGTGTGTTTATGTGTGTCTGTCGGGATGGGGGGAGTCTGCCTAAAAAGTGGATTTTTATGCCGCATAGCTCAACTAACCTGACGCCCTGGGCTCAAAAACCCAAAGTGCTTTTTTTTTTCCAGGATGTATACATTTTATAATTTGCCTAACATACCACTCTTTAAATCCCAACCCCTAACAGCCTTTAAAAAAATACCTATGGGTACCAGGTCAACTTGAGTAAAAAGTGGCTCAACTAACCTGAGCCTTCCATGCGCGCATGGGGTAAATGCGAGGGATCACGATGGAGTGATGCATCTTTTAATAAATAGTGCCCTAAATTTGAACAAAGAGTGAAACTACCACAGCTGATATAAACAAAAAATGATCAAAGAATATGGGTTTATTTTCATTTTCTGTACCACATCCCCCTCATTCCTCATCTTTATTGCCACCTCCCCCCCCCCCTTTTTTTTTTTTTATTTTGTCCTCAGCAGCATCTATATCTCGGCCTAGCTCGAGCTTTATATTAGTCGATTTTCTGCTGGGCGAGTTTGAGGCAGACAGCACTTTTTCGATGCGCATGCGATCGAGGACGGTCGGTATAAGTTCTTTTAATCGTGCAATTCTCCTTCACGAACGCCTTTATTCTCTTTAATTCAAGTAATGGATTTTTGGAGGTAAGTTTTACTAAGACCTCATGAAATGTGATTCAATGTATCGTATCAGTAAGCAACAGGGATAATTTATCACATAGAAATCTATATTTAGCAGCCGACTTTCACCATTTGTAGGGTGGCGATGACCCTGCAGTCAGCCTGAGCTCTGGGGTGAGGGTTCCCCGAGTTACCGTATACCACTCGCTGTGCCCCTGCACATGGTGTCTTGTTTCGACGACTCTCCACCATTAATGTCCCATCAATGTTTGGTTATTATAATTATAGTATGTTTAATGTGTGAAAGTGAAACCCTCAAGTTTATGATATCCTGAGCAATTGGCATGCTTCACAACTTATGCATGGTCAATTATGAATTGACCATGCATAAGTGTAGATCTAACGTTAAGTGGCTCTTCACAAGTCAATGTCAATGAGTTAAAAAAAGAAGATGCTTTCAGTTTCAGTCATCGTCATCGAATTGTCACTTACACTTACAGTTACAGTACTTATATTTCTGAGTTATGCATGGTCAATTTATAATTGACCTTGCACTGGGAAGTATAGTGACGCATTGTATTACCGGACACTATTATAATTCCGGACGCACATATTACTGCGCACTAAAGCAATTTTGTGCGCGTAGGTCGGCGCAGTTAAATTCCACACACCAAAACATGGAACAAGATTGCTAAAATGAGGCAAAAAAAATATAAGTTTTACCTTATTTATCTCTTTTTTGATAGAAAATGGTTAAATTTTCACATTGCATACCTTTACATTAACAATTGATATAGAGGATCTATTTTTTGATGAAAAAATGAGCCTTGTTTGCCGAATTTCAACCTCTCTCTCGGCGTCCGCTCGATCCGAATGTTGACGCCGTGCGTGGTGATTGATTCTAGTGCCGTGCAGCCCATGAGCCGGTTCATTTGCGCCGCATGCTGCAGCCGGTTTTCCAATCATGACGATCGCGCAAGCGCAAGATTAAGAGCGATAGATAGAGAACAGGAACGTCGATAAACATTATCCAAAGTTGATAAGTTAATTGAAACAATTATCTTTCTTAAGGCTTGGATCACACAAAAAGACAAAAGATTAAGAAGTAAAGGATTATGTTTTATCAAACAAAAACCCCAAATAAATCCAATGCCAGTCTCGTCTAGTCAAGAGCATAAAAATATGATGATCGAAAACAAATTAAAAATAACACGCAATTATAATGTTGTATCCCATAGAGGGGGCGCGTCCGGAATTATAATGCAATTTGTCAGGCGCAAAAATAATTGTTTTTCGTAGAGGGGTATGCGGCAAGCGCGATACAAAGAAAACTGTTGGTAAATATCAAAGAATTTTAACATTTTCATAAATTTGACAATATTTGGAATAACTAGTGCGAATTTTTCTTAATTTCATTTCCTCAAACTGTCCTTTTTAAAGCAGTAAAATAAAGGCGTCCGGTAATACAATACACTGCCATACCTTATTGCAGCAGTTTTCTTCCAATGGAAAGTCAATGCAGAAAAGTGTCTTGAGCACCTGACCTACAGCCAAGTCAAGGTGGCATAGATCTATCCAAAAACATGAAAAGGGTCTGAAAATTCTACTAAACAAAATTTTAAAAATCTAGATCTAATAATGGAAGAATTATATTGCAATGAGACTATAGATTATCTTAATTTATTTTGAGGTAGGTTTAAAGCTGGTTTCGCTAATTGTTATTGAGAGGTTTCCTCATCAACCAAGAGGGCGACAGACAGCCATTTTACAGTACTGACTAATGTTGGTTTGCAGCTGTATGTGTCGAATTGTAAATGACTGGAATGCACTCCCTGAAGAGGTCGTCTCTGCCCCCTCAGTAATGATCTTCAAGACAAAGGCTTGACCGAGTATGGAAGGCAAAAAGATTCTGCTCCCCATACGAGTAGAAGAGGAGCAAGAACACCCAGCTAGGCAACATGAAAGGAACAGAACAAAGAAGAAAGATGCAGGCAGCAAACCATTAGACAGTCTTAGCCAAGGAAGAAAACTGAGCTGGAACTGGAAACCTGACTGCTGAGCCTACAGCATTTTTCCAGAATCTCGGGTAAAGGTAAAGGTAAAGTGCAACTGAGACCTGGCTTGTGAGCAGGGGATAGAGATGGGGGGGGGGGGGGGGGGGGTTTTCCTTTACTACCTGCCACTTTCTGTTTGCTCGCTCTTCACTAACATTCTAAGATAATCATTCCATTATTTTCAGGTGATCTTTGTGGAACAGCGATGCACCTCCTCTGATTCTAATAGAATCGGCATAATCATGGTTTCGGTAACAACCGTTCACTTTGACTTTGTTGTACAGCAGCGCTTTATTCAGTCAATCGTATTGGTTATCTATTTCCACCCCCATTCACTTGTGTACTAGAGTGCGCGTTCATTTGAGTGAGTGGTTTCCGAAACGAAGATATAGCCAATAGCCATAGAATCTATTGTATAACGTCTAATTTAATACATATCTACAGGATATTTAGGAAGAAGAAATATGTCAAAGTTGAATGCTGGTTTTGCAAGACAACCAACACAGTTCCGGCTGGCAATGTGAATTGCTTCGATTGCCCTGAATGCGAGCAGTACAACGGTTTCACCAAGGTAAAGACAAAAATGTTTAGGTACCTTCCCAAAAGTTAAAGCCGCGGCCCGCTGCGTAAACGCCGCACAGCAGCGCTTTATAATTAATTCAATGGAAGAATTATACTAGGGGAACGGTATATCCTGCCTATAAGCCCGCTGTGCGGCGTTCACGCAGCGGGCCGCGGCTTTAACTTTTGGGAAGGTACCTTACTGCAAAATCTTTCAGTAATTCCTAAATTTGAAATATCAGTCCCCTTTTTTTTCAATTTCAGTTGCTGTTTGAAAGAAGCAAGAAATGTTGCCACTGCTGTTAACATTAATTATTTAACTTACACAGGCTGTGTGAGTGATCACGAATTTCCTTGTTGACCATAGTAGATTGCGAGACAAATGAATACCCTCTAGCGATTATTTCAATCCGCAATAATGAACTTATTTAGTCTTAGATAGATCTTGTTTTCAACTTTCTTAACATCTATCTTTATAACAGGATGGAGGCTATAACAAACCAATCCCTGCTCAATATAGTGAAGAACTAAACCAAACTTGCTCAAGACCAAGTCCCGATCCAGATGATTTAGAGCCTAGACCAAGTCCTTTCTGTGATGTCTGCCAGACCAACCAAGAGCTTAAAGTCCAGCAGCTGGCTTCCTTCGTACCATCGCATGAGGTTTGGCCAGATATACTTTCAAATCTTGAAAGCAGTACAATCCACTCTCATTATGATAAGCACAGAAACATCAAGATTTTAATATAAAATAGTCACAAGGTTAAACATGTGTTAACAAATTCGCTTTGTCCCAAATGTCTTGTTACAGCAGGAGTGGACTGTAATGATATTGTCTAAAGCTTATATACTGAGTGAGTCAGAAAAAAACTAAACACCTAGAAAAATGTCAATAAAAAGAAAGCCAATTGAAAAAAAAAACAAATTATTTTACATATTCTGAAAGAGTAATTCCTCCTGCATCTTTTGGTATCAATTCTGTGTGTTATATCTTTGGTCATGTGTTATGAACTCGCCACCCAAATAGGGTGGTGCTGTTACGCTTTTTGCTATTTTTCAGCATTAATTTGTTGATATTTTCCAAAGTAAGAAAGTGCATACAACAAATTTGATCTCATTTTGAAGCTACGTTACTGTGCTAGCTCCCTGTGAAGTTTCATTGTTCTAGGTCACATTCTGGTGGAGTTACTATGGTTTAAGTTTAGGATACATTGTAGAAGGGGTGGTGCCGGAAGCGGCGCCACCTGTACAAAGTCAATGGGAAATTTCACATTTTGTGGTTGATTTGGGGAAAACTTGAATTTTTCTGCCAAATTTTGGCCTATGACTGTAAAATTGGTACCAAACTAAAGCTTATAAACTGCTTTATACCATAAAATCACTGAACAATAGGTTTGATGTCACAATAGTACCCAGGAAGACCCAACAATCATTATTTGACCTAAAAAGCAATGCCTCCTGTACAAAGTCATTAGGAATGAGAGATATAGCAGTACCGTTGGGGAAACTGCAATATCTCTGCCAAATTTTAGCCTATTTGTGTAAGCTTATAAACTGGTTTATACCATCATATCACTTAAGGGCGATTCCAGGCTGTGTCGTATGGGACATTTTGACAACATTTTGCATCTTTTTGGTATGAAAATAAAAGAATAATTTCTTGATTGATGGTGATCCTCAAGTAGTACAAGAAGGGGCACAAGAACCAACACTTAACTTAACTCGATCGCTCATCATTTACAATTGAAATGGAAAATAGTAGTGTGTCGTACGGGACACAAAAATAACAGAGAAAACAAAGAGACAAAAACAACAACAGTATGGAATCGCCCTTGAGCATTGTGTTTGATGGTGCAACAGTACTTGGCAGGACTCAACCCCCTCATGAATTTGAAAAAATCTATATTTTTGGGGCTAAATTTCGGATCTTTATATTTTACATTCTAAAATTGTAAACCATAATGAATTATACCTCATTTGAAAGTTCTGAATATTCTCTATCATAATATCATTACTATTTGGCTGATAATAGATGACTTGATGATTAAAAAAATGAAAATTGAAAAAAAAAAATCAAAATTTCCTGAAATTTCTCAGAATAACTTTTTTATCTTGCACCTGGTATAATTTTTCAATGCAGATTTAGATTCCTTGATGAATTTCCTTTCAGAAAGTGTATAGTTTTGATATAGTAGGGTGTATACTTTTCGAAATACATGTCTTTGAAGTGAAAAAGGTTCCGTTTGTAGTCAAATTGGCATGTAACGCAAAAGGCGGCGAACTTATAATACACGGCCCTTTACACTTGGATGAACATGGCGCATTGTTTACCTTTTTACGGGCGCTCTAACCTATTGAGCTATCCTGTCGGTCACTTTTTCAAGATTGCATATAACAAGGTCATTGGCGTTGTGAAAAATACATTGTTATAACCTGAGTGAACTGGATTTATGCATTATTTGGCTTGGCATATCCAAAGGCTCTGGGTTCTGTCTTTTGAAACACTCATTTAACTTGAGTAAACTTATCCTGAATATGATATCAGTTTTTGTCCTCATACAATTATATGATGTGAAACATTGTCAGCATATGTTATAGCTGCACTTGAGTGTAAATATGTTGTGTATTTTATCCAGGATAATAAAAAGAATTCTCCATTTTATTTTTCTAGAATAACTTTGATGTAGAAGTGAAGCAGTATTCTGATTATTTGGAAGAGGCATATAGACTCTGCCCAGCCTGCTCTGACAATTTGTACAGTGAACTTCATGGACAAGATGTAGAAATTCGCTCCAGACTTCTGGGCCAAAGGCTAAAGCAGACAGTCATGCCAAATGCACAGGTATTTCAGCTAAATGTGCATTCTTTATCAGTTGTGTAAGAAATGGTATATGTTTCTGTATCGTACATTAAAGCGTAGTAGGCTTTCGTATTGACTAGTGTCATGTGAGGCCCGGGACAGTGGCTCCGGCACCTGTTGTTCCAGACTTTATTTGTAAAGCAATCTAATAGGCTTCTGTATTTTATGACAGTTAACTTCTGAAGACAACCGTTCAAATGCAACAAAAAAAAAATATCAATTAATTTTTTTCTATTTTTATATTAATTATGTTCTCATCTTATCTCTTCCACAGGATGTCATGCCAGTACAAAGGGATCCAAGCATTGTGTTTCTATTGAGGTCTTTAGCTGTAGTAGCAGCAGTTCTGATAGTCATTGGTCAGGCTAGATGGAGTGTACAGGCATCAGGTCTACCAAAGGAAGATAATGCTTCAATTTTACACAAGGGTGAGCCTAAATATTTGTGTGAACAGTATTGTCTTTAAAATCTTGATTTTGGGGAATCATGTAAAACCAATTCTGCCCATAAGCACACTAAACAGACACTGCATGTACAAAACTATTACAACCCTTTTGTGATCAGTACATAAAAGTTTACTTTTGGGAACTTTTGAGATAATTTTAAAAATATTGGTAAAAGTATTGTACATCTTCAGAGATTGATCGGGGCACTGGTTAACTCTTTACTTGCCATGCTTAAAGCTGGTGTATAGTGTTGGGAGAAGGAAAAATTTAATTTGGATTCACAGTTAGATAATATGAAAGACTGAATCCTATAACTGTAACAAAGAAAGTTATATTACATGGAATCTCGTTTTAATGTCTTTATTTCACGATATTATAGTATAAAAAAGATAAGTCGGGGATCCAACACATCTTTGTGTGCACTAGGCGTTCACATGGAAAACCAATGGGGATTCCCTTGTGTGGGTGATGCACACAGATCGCTACGGTCCATTCATGCGGGAAGTTCGGGGGACAGGACAACCCAGCAAAGGTCTCAAAACCGTTACAAATTGTGTTTGGATTCAAACATTTCACTGAAATTCACCAGAAATCGTGAAAGGAATATCACAAAATCTCTCACACATGTCTTTTAGTGCAATGTGAACAACATGAGACTATATTTAATCGGTTTTATGCCAACTTTTTTTTTGTTACCAAAACTATACACCAGGGGGGCATTTCATCAAAGGACTTGTCGGACGTTTTATCCGACAAATTTGCTCTCAGCCAATCAGATGCGAGCATTTCAGTAGCTTATAACAGTTTGTCGGATGAAACGTCTGACAAGTCCTTTGATGAAATGCCCCCCAGGTTTAACCACCCAAATTGTAACCTTGAGCCACTGTGTATTGTTAAATGCAATTATATTTTCAAGATGATCTCAAAGTACTAAACTGGCACATATACAGTCTGTGTCAAAAAAAATGGTACAGTCGGGGAAAAAATCATTTAGGTGTGAAATCTGTTCATATAATGATTTGTTTGTGGTACCAAATTAAAGCCAAAAGATTTTTCTTGCTGATGCGCTTTGTCCTGTACAATTTGCTTTCGTAAAACAAAAGTTATGCTAAGTTTTGTGCGACGAGGAACAAATCAAAATTACGCACTTCTGGAGCGCTGAATTCACGGTCATTATGCGAAATCGTACACAAAGGCATGGGACGGCATGCGAAAAATGGATTTTTCTTGATTGTAGAAAATTAGTCATATCTCAAAAAATACTGCACCAAATGTGATGAAAAAAATTGCAAAAGAAAGAGTGATATTCCTGCTTTATGAAAATAACAAACAATACCACGTTAGTATTAACCTTCACACTATAAAAAAATGTTTTCCAACTGTACCATTTTATTTGACACAGACTGTATGTACTGATGATAAAGGGGCAGTAGCAAATCAAGGCATGGGTACAGAGGACGCACCCCCCCCCCCTAAAGTATTTGTTAACCATTAGGAAGTATTTGTTAACCATAGCTACTATGTCCAGTGCAATCTTTATGTTAATTATTGCCTTTTGAATGTGCCATTTGGTGAACAAACCACGTAAAAAGTTCAATAAAACCTCTAATTCTGTCATAAAATTTTTTATTTTTGTAGCTTTTCTACATTTTCCTGTCCTGGATATTAGCAGTAGGATGACCATGTCTTTAGTTGGATTAGTGTGTGGTGTGTTTTCATCGTTACTGGCTGGAAAATACAGGTAAAGATGACTTTGTTTCATCAAATCATCTTTATTGGCCCAATTGTTTTGTTTGTTTTGTTTGTTTGTTTGTTTTTTGTTTTTTTTGTTGCTTTTTTTTAATATATTTTTTTTTATTTATTAACCCGTTGAGAGCGGGAACAGGGTATACCCGGGTCCCGTCTAACACGCTCAGAGACGGGAACCGGGTATACTCGGTTCTCTAATGATCACATCTTTATCACCAAATACCCCCTAAAATTCACCTTTTGCACTACTTTTGTTGAATTTTTGCTATACGCAGTAGTTAATGTATGAAAAGAGCGATATGTTCTAGTGAAAAACATGTCATAACTATTTGATATATTTAATAAATAAGCTTTTTAAATAGATATATTTCTCAGGCACTCAAGAAGAATTGCGTCAACCAGTGTATATAAGTTACCATCGGCGCTTTTAAGCTTTTTCGGTTTCGCTGATCCTCCTTTGTACTTCTTTTATTGTTAGCCCATGACAATTCAATGGATCAGCGAACGGTGTGACCGATTTTCTAACATGGGCGCGCACACACAAAAACCCGGATGTATCTGGAGAAATAAAGAAGTATCGATCGGTGGCTGTAATTAGCCAGCGCTTCCAGTGGCTTAGCTGAGAAGAAACTATTCTTTAGAATAAGAGGACGGGTCGATATCTAACCTAAATAACTAACAATATCTAATCCACAATTAGCACATCAAAAGAGGAGAATATACGGCTTAGTTTGAAGTTTGTAAGAAATGAAAAGAAAAGAGTAAAGAGAGAGTGTGTTCAAGAATCAAGTCTGCAACCAAAGGACTGGAATTCATTGCCGTTTCCTTTGTAACTAAAACACATAGGTTCATCTTAGGCCATGGTATAAGAAAATTCCATACATTCAATAAAAGATCTTTAAATAGGTAAAACCCCCTAAAAAAGCAAACGATAATCTTGTTGCATACTCAATAAGGTGTGAAACATTTTCTTTCAGGCCAAGGCAAGATAGGCCTACCAGGGAGGTGGTCTCCCTTTCCACCTCCCTGGGCCTACTCAGTTTACAAACCGGTGGAATGCTTTTCTTGTTCACAATATTATTATCTTTTTTATGTAGTACTATCAAGTTTGACTCGAAATAGAATATTCAATCATGTATTGATAAGGGGCAATTGAGAACTAAGAACACCAAAAACATTAAAGAAAAAATATATATATTTTAAAAAATCAAGCTTCACTTCTAAGGTCCATTACCAGCGTGCGACAAGGCTACGCATGAGCGATTTAACCAGAGCCCGCACGCGTGGACAGGGTCGTCTCTTTTTTAATCTCGTCTCGAGGTATTGACATCAGGCTAAACAATTTCGTCGTCAACGGGTTAAATGAAATTGGAATATTGTGATGAAATCACAAGTTCTTACTCCTTTATTAAATTAATGATGCTCTACATACATACATGTAGTCATGTTGGCATTTGGTCATACAAACAAACTTTTAAAAGAAGACTTCTTTGTGTAAAGAATATATTTATATAGATTTCACTCTGTTATGATTTATTATTCTGAATTTTTTTATTATTACGGTATCAGCTGAAAATTCATACTTCCCAAATTTTCACTTACATTCCACTGCAGTCCAAGACCAAGCCACTTTAACACCTTGTTATAATGAAGTGTTATTATAGTGAAGATACTAAACAAATACATTGTAGGTTTGCATATGACTATTTGAAACTGCAAAAAAGAAAATTGCCTCATAGGTAGGAAAGCATTTACATGTATAATAATTTTGATGTGAGTAGACTGTGTTCATAATTATTTTCATCAATTCTTTCAGGTTAAAACATTTAGATTGTGTATGCCCTCTGCTATGGATGATGTATATGGGAAGCATTACAGCACCACCGTCATTCTCATCATTACTAGCATCGTTTCCATGGTTACCAGTGGATGCTATCCCGATTGTTCTCTCAACCTGCGTGCTGTTAGGATGTACAAAGCATGCTTTACAATCAAGAGCCCGACCTATCAAGAAAGTATTTGCAAAGAGGTGTGTAATTTAGAATTATATCTTATATCCTTTTTCCTTATTTTCTGTTTTTTGTTTTTGTTTTTGTTTTTGTTTTTCTTTCTTTTTGTTTTCTTTCTTTCTTTCTTTCTGAAAAGCTACTATTGATCTCATTTTTTTTGCCATTGTTTTTTTTTTTGTGTTTTCTGTATTACTCTTGATTTAATTCCTTTTTGTCTCGCCTAAACGAAGTTCGGCAGAAACCTAGTGATCACTTTTACTGTTGGTCTTTCTTTAACTTGTTCTCCTTTCTTTATTTCTGCATCATTTTTGTTCCTACTTGGGTGAGGATGATGGGGTCAAAGGTCATCTAGGGATCAAAAGGTCAAATGATTTGAGGCCATCTGTTACACTGTTACAAAAATGTTAAAGTTTTTGTTTAACTTGCTCTCTTTTCTTTATTTCTCCATCAATTGTGTTCACACTAGAGAAAAATGATTCTTGGGTAATACCACATGTGTGTTGATGAGGATGTACAAAGTGGCGGATGTACCAATTTTTTTTTTTTTTTTTGTCTCTTGGTCTGTTGTTCGGTTACGTTTTTAGTTTTTGTCTCGTCTGAACGAAGTTCGGCAGAGACCTAGAGATCACTTTTCCTGTTGGTCTCATACGTTTTTAGTTTTTTGTGTAACTTGCTCTCATTTCTTTATTTCTGCATCATTTCTGTTCACACTTGGTACAAATGATACTTGGGTTATACCAAATGTGTTGATGAGGGTGCTGAAATCAAAGGTCATATAGGGGTCAAAAGGTCACCTTTAAGGTAAACTTTTCTTAAACTTTTTCTCTGTCAATTGTGTTCACACTTGGTACAAATGATTCTTGGGTAATACCACATGTTGTTGATGGCGATGATCAGAGATCAGATCAAAGTTCATATAGGGGTCAAAAGGTCAACTTAAAGGTCGACTTTTCTTAAACATGTCCTGATTTCTTTATTTTTGCATAAATTTTGTTAAAACTTCGAATAAATGTTAATTAGGTATTGTCACATATATGATACCTACAAAAGTTACATCAAAGGCCATCTTGGGGTCGAAAGGTCATATTGCGTGTTTTATTGATAGCGAAATCAGGCGAGACTCGTGGTTCGCAAACCACCTCGTATTTCTTCATCTGTTTTAATAAAATCTCTCCTTTTTCTCTTTTTTTTTTTTTTTTTTTTTTTTTTTTTTTTTTTTGGGGGGGGGGGTGTTGTTACACCTTCACCTTAACCATAAAAAGACTGGGGGCCATCCCCCCCTTGACGTTTCCCCAACCATTGTGCTGTGCGAAGATCAAGTATATATCGTTACGACTCTGCACAATTTTCAAAAATATTCGTCAGACCGAAATCAGCTCAAAAACATGATTTTTTTTTTTTTTACTAAGTCAATGCAGATGGAGTTTTCTTACCTTATTCATAAAAATATGATTACTTTCACTTTCATTTGCTGAAATCAATTCATTTTAGCATTATTATGCTTCAAAATGGTTCTGCAATAATTTTTGGAAAAAAAAACAAAAGGACGAAAAAACATGGAGGTACTTAAGGAATTCATAAAACAATAAAATGCATATAAAATCTATTGCGATACTGGAATTTTTTCCAAGTACAATTGTTAGGAATGCTATAAGGAATATTTACACACAAAATTAGCATTCTAGGAGTTTGTTTTGTCAATTAAAGTAAAAAGTATAATTTCATGCATAAATTGGCATAATTAATTCATATAAAATAAATTGATATTATTTCAGAAAAATTTAGCAGTCAAGATTACATCGCAAACTACCATCGTGCAAATTTTGGGCATGATCAGCGACCGAGATCTTAAAGGGGACCATTAAGTCCAAAGTAACTCTGTGCAAAATTTGGTGAAAATGGCATAGACTTCATTTTTACTGTGCACCGTCCTTAAATCACTATAAATTTCAGATTGAGTCATCAAACTGGAACCTCTGTAGAGCCAGAAGATAATGAAGGACCAATCGTTTTGCCTCGCCCCTCTGGACCACTCACAATCCCTACTGAGACCTCACTATCCTCTTCTTATCCATCATCCCTTGATTGATATCATAAAGATAATACCAAATCCCCTTATTAATCAACTTTCAGAAGATTGAGGAATCAGCCTGGCACCCCTGTAGAGCAGGAAGGTGATGAAGAACCAACCATGATACCACACCCCTATAAACCAACCTTGATGTCACACCCCTCTAAGCCCTCATCCTCCTCTCATTCAGCATCATTTGATTGAAATCATAAAGATAATATTGTATATCAATATTACTCTACTTCAAAAACCTGTAGAGGATGATGATGATGATCATGATGCCATACCCCTCTGAACTAACCATGGTATCACTCCCCTCTGAGCATTAATCCTTTCCTATTCAGCATGAAAGCATAAAGATGAAATTAAATCTCCTTATTATATTTTTTAATCATCTTTCAGGAGATTGAGGGATCAACCTGGCACCCCTGAAGAACCGGAAGATGATGAAGAACCGATGATGATGCCATGCCCCTCTGAGCCCTCCTCCTCCTCTTCCCATTCTGCATCCCTCAATCAGAGTATACAATCAGAGAGCGGAGAGATTAGAAGAATCCTATTAGACCAGGACATAGGGGGTCTTAGTCTTGGACCACCTTTAATATCTCGGGCTAAAAACAAAGGTGAGTGGTGCCTGCAAAATCCTTTGAAGTTCTTTATGATGGCAAAGTTATTATTTAGTTACATTGCATCGATGTTCCGCAAGAATATTGAGTCACGTTTAATGCATGAGCACAACATATATTGTGGGTGTGTCTCGTAACGTATAACTATCTTGTTCACCAAGATCCACTGAGGATTACATTTTATAATCATTTAACGCTAATCAGACTAGGATTTTTGAGCTATTCTGTGACTGGGGGGGGGGGGGGAGGGCAGGTATATTTCAAGGCTGACTGGATGTTTTTTACACTATATGGGCAACCAGTATTAACATGGGCTTATTTGTGCATTTGCATGAGACCAATGCATTACTTTCACTTGTTCTCTTTCTCTGTAGATGTATGGACCGCCCACACCCCTCCCACCAGTAGGCCTGCCACCCCCTTGCTTGAAGAGCGCCCCCCATCACGGGAGTTACGACCTATCATATTTCCAGCTACCTTTAACCCTTGCGGAATGAAGAGGTCAGCCTCTCAGTCGTCGTTTGTTTCATCGTTCAGCGGTGCCTTCGTAGATGCTGGACCATCTCAAGACCAAAGGGTCTCTTCATCCAGGGAGAACTTGAGAGAAAGAAGTCGAGGTGAGATTGACTTGATCTTTTAGAGTATTTGAAGAGCTTTGTTCCTAAAGGTACTACATCCACTTTTTATGAAAATTGAGTTATTGATGTCACACCATTATTCAGGTACAATATAGTTACCTTTCTTTGGATGAAAGTGTTCACCTCAATTTTAAAAGCAATGAGGAAATGCCCTTTCTAATATCACTTTTCCATAGACGCTCGTAGAAAATATCGAAATCAAATACGTTTTCCCTAGAAGTAACAAAGATGGATGTAGTATCTTTTGTAGCAGAGCTCTTTATTTGTGAATTTACATGAAGTAATGAAAACAAACACCGAACCCATTCTGTGTGCGATTTTTTTTTTTCTTCTAATAGGACTCTAATATGTATTATAAAAGCTAGTCCTATAGATATACCTTTTGAGATAACTGTATACCTTTAATATGAATTAGCCTGGAATTTGATTGATATTGGAAAAGTAAAATATGGAGTTTGTGGTCAAAGATTTGTTTGTTTGTTGTTTTGTTTTGTTTTGTTTTGTTTTTTTTTGGGGGGGTTTGCTCTTTGGTTACATAATTATTGTAGTTTGAATGTATCAAAGAGTAGGTAAATTTGCCATCTTTGAAGCGTGCCTTTAGACAAATTCGGTTAGGATAACGTTTTTTCTTGTGGCAGCCATGACTGGGGGGGGGGGGGGCTCCCCATAACAAAGGAAAATGTACATACGCACCTACATACGTGCACCTAGCTCATTGCAATTTGGCTGATAGCCCATTGGAAGCCCCCCAGCTATGGCCATCATAAGTTACATTGCTCTGAAGTCGGATTGGTTTATATTATGAGGCTTCATTGCTCAACATGTTGCATTCTCAGTAATGAAACAGGACAGGTTGAATAATTGAGGACTTGAGGGGATGCTATACAGCACTGATTTTTTTA
The DNA here is from genome assembly GCA_940671915.1 of Paracentrotus lividus. Taxonomy (NCBI): domain Eukaryota; kingdom Metazoa; phylum Echinodermata; class Echinoidea; order Camarodonta; family Echinidae; genus Paracentrotus; species Paracentrotus lividus. Next base: position 28,998,850 of record CALNVZ010003431.1, on the reverse strand, counting down.
TTATGATCAGTTTGTTTTGTTTTGTTTTGTTTTGTTTTTTAAATTGGTTGGCATCTATGTACATCACTTATATTCTTCCAGCAACACATCTAAATTTGCCACACTTGATACTTCAGAAGTGTATGGGTTTGTGCTATACAAAAATGGAGTATTATACATACTCATTATGAAGGTTCATATACATTGTAGCTCCACCTTCTTAATAGCTGCTATCAACACAATCGTTTTTGCTTGAAATTTAGCTGACCCCTCAATTTATTTACAAGTTACTTCTCCATACTTTCACTTATATTTCTTATATATATTTGATTTTCGCATGTTTGTTTATGAATTATTTAATGTATAATCAATTTGTTTCTAATTTAGCACTAAATGCAGGAACGTGTGCAAATTTTTTTTAAATAAGATAAGATAAAAAAAGGAATTATTATTGTTTTGTTTTTACAGGAAAGATTAAAAAAGGAATTATTATTGTTTTGTTTTTACAGGAAGCAGTCTACCGATGTTTGGTGATGATAGCTCAGATGGTTCATTACCTCTTGGTATGAGTGCTAAAGAGAACACAGTTGCGGCTACTTCAGAACACAAAACAAGCACGCAAGGTATGTGTACAGGTCATTTAGTTATTCAAATTAGTAATCTAAGGCACATAAACCCTCCATGGAACTTTTATTTGAATCAATCATAGCAGGAAAAAAGACTTATTTTTTAGTCTTTTTAAAAATTGAAGTTGTGATCTGCCTACTCTATATTGTGCTTAGAATTTTTATCTTGATTTGCACTATTTTGAAAGTACCTTTAGGTTAATATAGTAATTGTTTTTTAATTGCCCTTAAAAAGCAAGCAGTATTTTAGGCCATTACAGCTCAGTTGTATATGTATGTGAAAGGAGATGATGTTATTTAACCCTTTAGCACCTAAACCGCCCGAGACCGCCCGTCAGCTTTCTCAGTAAACCGCCCCAAACCGCCCCTGTTTTATGCGCACTATAGTCATGATAATATAAAAAAACATGTGATCAAACATACCAATATTAGTTGTGCATTACCCATGGGATGTATGCTGTCTGATTCTGTACAAACAAAGTATGTTTTAGGAGTATTTCTTATACAAACACCCTGATGCAAACACAGCAAAACCCTTTCCGTTCTGGAGTAAACTGATACTTTTCACGCATTCGCTAGGTGTTAAAGGGTTAATGGCAATTAACTGAAGAGTTGATTTCAGTTGGTACTGTAATTTGTAAATGCTGGTTACCTGTGCACAATGAGTTTTAATCTATCGAGTACTGAACCGAGATGTTAACTCTTCCATCAATGGTAACTTATGTGGAATACTGCATTTTGATTGGCTGTTGAGCAACGCTACCATGGCAGTCATTACTGCTAAAGTTACCATAATAGTTAAACTCTTAATGCAACGGGACCCTGATCAATTTTAGTATCAAAAGAAAACAGAATATTTAGTGAGAATGAATTATTTATTTCCTTGTTTATTTACAATACATTTTTTTCCTTTTTATTTTACCTCTCAGGGTGGACTTCCTGCCTGCTGCCTGGTATCTTGGGATTCAGTCTTGGCATCAACTGTGCTGCTGCCCTCTATGTCTTGTATGGGAGATGATGTTAATCATCACCAAATGGTTCTACATTGTGTGGGCTTTCCTTAGCTGAGGTCCTACTTACAATAGTGACTGGCGCATTTAATCTGGAGAGATTGAAGAGCGCCATCATATTCGACTTCTACTAGTCTACCAATGGTTTTAGACTGATGCGATTTTGTATTCCATTTTAAAAAATAGTCTCTTTGATGGAACCTGAGGTTTCAGTCTTGGCATTAACTGTTCTGGTGCCCTCTATGTCATGTATGGGAGATGATATAAGTCTCCCAATGGTTATAGATCTATGCGATTTTGTCTGTTAGTCGGCTATTGCATCTCCGTCTACACATCAACTCTCAGATGGACATTGGTATTTTCTCAGCATTAACTGTGCTACTGCCCCCTATATGTCATGTATGGGATATGACATGAGCCGTAGCCGTCTTCAGAATGCTTGTAGAGCGATGTCAGCACGTCTCGCCGTCAATTATACAGTCTTATCCTAAACATCCAAAATCTTGGATGGACCTTGGTTTGATACTGGAATGATTGACACCTGTCTGTAAAACTAAAAATTACAAATATTGCTGCTTCATCATTTTATCTGGACAACTCCCACCACAGCCATACCAATGCAACCACCACCACCACCACCGATACAACAACCTATCACCATTAATGTTTATGACTGTGTCATTTGTATATGTATGGATTGATTTGATTTGTTACTGTATTTCCTCAATTTGAATCATCGTTGCACCTTGAGTGGTATTGCACCACAAAAGTGCGCTTTAAAAATACATGTTATCATTATTGTAGAACGACATGAACTGGTCTAGCTGTCAACTACTGTATTCGTCGTTATTTTCGCGCGATTAATTTTTTGCGATGAGCGGCCTCAAAGAATGTTCACAGGTTCTTGAATTCGGGCTGCATTTTAGTAAGCACGCAATTGAATGCACCCAATACATGCATAATAAAGCATGCTCAAATATTCGCGCGTTTTTTAATTCGCGCCTGCCAATCTTCGCGCGTGACATCCGCGAAAATTAATGTACTGCGAATATTTCCACTATTACAGTATGACATCTTTCACCAAAAGTCTTGGATGGACATTGGTTTGATACCTAGTCGCGATGTTCGTTTACTGAATAGATGCTGGTACCCAGACATAAATAATATCAGAATAATTGATACACGTCTGTAAAAATTTAACTACAAATATTGCTGCTTCATCTAGACAAGAAATATGCTGCTACACCTCTATTTCCTATTCATGTGAGATTAACTCTTAAATATGCAATGTACAAAGTATTATCAACATGACATATGGGTATAAAGTGGACATTACAGTATGTGGTGCTGCCTCTTTGTTTATGAATCAGAGATGACCATGTGCTCTGTCATTCAATGCCCTCCAAAATATCCACCGCTTTTAAAGTACAGAAAGAATAGCTTCTCTAAACTGATAACCCCACCTACATTTTTTGTATACTTGATTAATACTTTAATATCATAAGTTATAATACTATTACAGTTATTCAGTATTTAAAGAGATGGTATTATGGACTTGTGGCACAGAGAGCATTTAATATCTCTTGATTAATTTTTTTTGTTGTTGTAGAATTTGATGTCTCCCATGCCTTTTGTACGAAAATAGGTGCTATTATAAATGAATATGTGGGAAGGGAACAAAAATGCAAGGGTTTTTTTCGTCAAAAATTTTAATGATCGTATCCAGATACAAACTCATTGTGTTGGTCTGATAGGTCAGTACAGCATGCACAGTTCTTATATAGGGCCATTCTTTGAAAAGTGAACCTTTTGGGGACAAAATAAGTTTTTGGCTTCTTGATTTTAGGCTGCATATTCAAATAGAGCAATGTCTGAAGTTTCATGAACTGATGTTTTTTTCGTGATTTTTGCAATTTTTTATGCTCATTTGCATAAATTAACATATGTGATAATTAGATGGAAAAGCGGTATATAAAATATCATTTTTTTTAACCCTGACTGGAATGGATATGCTGACTTCCTTGCTTGGATTACTGTCATTATATTATTATTTACCTCTATTCCTTTTAATCTAACCCAAAAAACAATGGTGTTAAATTGATTATATTAAGATAATTAACCCTGGAAATTAATTGCCCTCAAATGTCACACACATGACCAGAAAACACAAAAAGTTTATGCCCCGCCTTTACCATGGCTCTGGTATTATTACTATTTTTCTCCAAAGCTAGATTTAATGTACATTGCATCTCACCAAATATGAATTCATTAAAAGTTTTAATTTGATTATTAATTAGCAAACAAATTGGTCACACACGTGGCACACTGGGTGGGGGCCGTCATAAAGGTCTGATTATTTTCACTTTCATTGGCTGAAATTAATTTATTTTCGCATTACTATGCTCCAAAATGGTTCTGCAATAATTTTTGTGAAAAAACAAAGATAAACAAAAGGTAAAAAAAAACAAAGAAATACATAAGAAATTCATAAAACAATGAAATACATAAGGAATTTATTTCGAAATTTTTTGAATTTTTCAAATTTTTCCAAGTACAATTGTTAGGAATCCTATAAAGATTATGCAAACACAAAATTAGCATTCCAAAAGCTTTAGTTTGTCAATTAGAACAAAAAGTATGATTTCATGCAATGCATAAATTAGCATAATTAATTCATATAAAATAAATATTATTTTGGGAAAATAAACAGTGCATTCTTGTAGTTTACATCGCACACTACATGTACCATCGTGCAAATTCTCGGCACGCTAGTGCCCAACAGCCAAGATCTTATAGGGGGCATCATGGCCCCCCTCCCTCCCCGCCCCACCCCCAGTCTTGACAGCTACCAAAACACCCCTGTGATTGATTAGGGTTGAGTTCATAAAAGTTTTACCACAGAGGATATAGTAATTGCTCAATATGAACATTTTCTGCATTTGTATAATATTTTCATTTTTCTGTACAGTTTGCTATATGTCACACACGTGACCCATTTAAAATGTCACACTCATGACCCGACATCACGATATAAAATAATAGATAAAAAAAAGAAATTTCAGAGATGACTCCTATCCAGTGGTATTTTCTGGTTAACAGATCCATAATGCATATCTCATAGCAATAAGAACATTTTATCATTGTAAAACTGACAGGAATTTCAAAATGAAATTTAACTTTCAAAATCATGCTGTTTTGAGAAGTCACACACGTGACCCACTTCGTTTGACCTCTGACCTTGAACATGCATATTGTAAACATCAAAAAATATTTCCAAATTATAGCCAACAAAATATGTTAGCATAATATAAACATTAAATCTGTATATCTTTCAAATTGTTAGAGTTATAGCCTATTAAAGTCAAGATTTTGCATAATTTCGGTCACACACGTGACCAAGAATGGTCCCAAGGACTTCATTTATACCAAGGAGTTATGATTATTATTACGAGATTTTTTGTTTCTTATTTCTTGACCAAATGAATAGAGATGTAAGGTGCAAATTTAAAACAACCATTGTGATTGGTTCACAGTGAAACTTTTATGCAAGAAGGATCCTGATTGGTTAATATCCATTTGCGATCAATTGTGGCCCAGATATAGTAAGTTATGTGTATATATTGAATTATTAAACTGGTGAAATTGTTGACATTTTCATTGAACCTCATTATTTAATATTTCAAAAGACTCACTAGCAGTTCAGTCAAGAGTAGTAAGACAACGATGACAAAAACAAAGCAGAATATCGATTTTCAAAAAATATATGAAATCAATTTACTTTTATGGAGGAATGGCAATCAAGAATTTCCATTAAACTTGTAATGATTATTCTGAAATGAAGTTTTAAAGTAAAATAGTTGTTTTGGTCATGACATTGAAATGTGGAAGATAAGTCTATAAGTGATTTGGAAAGGCTTATAACAGTTCACCTAAGCATTATTTTGTGCTGTGAGGTTTTGGAGTCACCAAAATGATAAGAAATTGACCCAATTCAGCTTTGAGTCACATGCACTTACCCAGAAATGCATGTATGGGGGCTACACAAAATGTTTGAGACCCAAACATATCAGCTGTTTGGGTATATTTTGGGTCACATTATGACTTTAAGGGCGATTGAAGAGCAATCTTCTATTATCGAGCTTTTTATCATGATACTCTTCCCAAATAGCATGAAAATAAAAGGAAAGCTGAATTTTCTTCATCTTTCCCACACCTTCCCACTACACTAAATTCTCTTTAAAGGCATTATTTTTTACACATTATTACACTAACATCATGTAGGACCCAGTATCTCAGATATCTTTACGCCTCCACAAAGTTACAAAATTTCTCCAGGCTATGACTGTGCATATATTGATAGTTCGTATCCTGTACTATTTATTTTGATTTGTTGTTACCACATGATATCCATGTTATTTTTTAATTGAACTATGAGTTTTCCATTCCATCAAATTAGTATAGGAGCCATATGGTAGGTACAAAGAACTGTAAACAAAATATTTACTTGGTTTGTAGAATGATCTGAAAAACTTCTTTTTACCAAATGCATTTAGCAAAATCACAGTATCATGCACCTCTGATCAGGTTCGCTCTATGTTGTATGACATGTATTCATTTTTTGTTCATTATGCCTTCTCTGGCAAAAGGACACAAGTGACAAGATTCACATTTCTTGTAAAACAGCACTAAAAATGTGTCTGCCATGTATACTGGCATTAATGCACTGTCATAGTTCCTTGTAACTTAGGATATTTCTTAACCATTTCATGACGGGAATTATTTAGAGGCTTGTTTGATCACCTTTTCTTCTGCAAATTGGCAAGACCAATATTCATTATTTAGTGCTTAATATTTGAAGCAAAAAGTTATTTGTTTGAAATGTATCCTCTAAGATATTTTTAGAATTATTACGATTGCTAATTTGTCGGGGAAAACACTGTTTATTCACTATGTTAGTTTGTTGCCAATTGAAGTATTTTGATGCTTCATGGCCTTATTTAAATCTCTGACGCCAAACCGTAAGTGGTGACACCATAGAAATGGTCTTGTGTCGTGCAGAAATTATCGCTCTTTTTGCTGAATAATATATCTGGCATATTTTTTAAGGCTCAGATTCAAAAGTTATTGAGTCAAACCACATAATGTGGAATATAGTCACAAATGGGTTAACAGGATAAGTGTTTATACAGTGTGTTTCAAATAAAAGGTAATCCATTTTTGGAGGTGCCATATTCCCAGCTAATCCATTTTGGATATTTATTTCTATCATAGAACTAAAGACGAGCTCTTCACCTTTACAATGATACCTTTCTTGAATCATAAATCTGACGCATTATTGAATAAATTGTAAATGAAGATGTCAGGTATAAAATCAAATTTTTCCAAGTTCTTGTCAAAGGATGAGAGACTGAGTGGATGCTTTCAAAGGAGTCACACATCATCGCACGCAAACCTATTCAATGATCTTGGACAACCGGGTCAGCATTCACTCAGTCTTCTTTCATTTTTTTAAAACTCAGAAAAAATTGACTCTGTATCTATCAGTCTCATTTGCAATTTATTCAATTATGCGTTAGATTTATGATTCAAGAAAGGTATCATTGTAAAAATGAAGAGTTCGTCTTTAATTATATGAAAGAAATAAATATCCACAATGGATGAGCTGGGAATATGGCTCCTCCAAAAATGGAATACCTTTTATTTGAAACACACTGTATATGACATTTAGTGAGGAAAGAGAGCATTTGGTGCTAGGTATTAAATAAAGACCTCAAAACTCCGGTTTCGTTGATATGTTGCATCCTTCAATTTGTGAGTGTAGGGCATTATAGAACCCAGGTGCTAGTCATACAAGTTTATAGTGTGCAAGTAATGAAGATGACTTGGCATATATGATCAGAGAATGAGTTATTCATCCACCAGCATATCTTATCATTATTTTACTATCCAAGTATCAAGTTTTTATTAACCCTCGGCATTATTTTTATATGTTAAAAATAAATGACAAATCCAATGTATTTGCGAATTTTGCAGGTGATAAATCATTGAAGTATAAATGATGATGAATGAATATATTTAGATTCTAATTATTTCTTTCCTTGCAATATGATTAAACGGAAGTTGTAACAAAATTATATGGTAGAGTGTTTGATATATTAATTATATCCATTTCAGTTATATATTTCTTCTTTATCTACTTCAAAACATCAATCAATTATCCTATGACCTCTCCAGTGCCTGTGAGTGGGCAACTAGATACTGGTGCCCTACAAGGCGTGCCCTACATACCCAACTTGGGGTGGATTTAAAAGGGGGAGTCTCCCCTAAATTAAGTTGGTTTTACTGAAACTAGAAACAGAAAATAAGAGAAATACAGTCTGTCAAAGAAAATGGTACATGTGGAAAACATTTTTTTTTAAGAATGAAAATTAATCACATTTTAAAAGTGTTTGATATTTCCATAAAGTAGGGAAATCAGGCTTTCTTCTGCAATATTTTTCATTCCATTTGGTGAAGTAGATCTTGAGGTATGACCAGTTTTCTATAATCAAGAAAATTGTACTTTGCGCATTCGTTTCTATGGGTTTTGCACATAATAGCCATGAATTCAGCACACCGGAACAATAGATGTGTGTAATTTCGATAAGCTTATTGCTGCACAAAATTTAGCATAAGTTTTGTTTTACAAAAGCAAATTACACAAAACAAAGTGTATCAACAAGAAGAATCTTTGGCTTTAAGTTGGTACCACATTCACACATTATTTGAAAAGATTTCACACCTAAAGTATTTTTCCCCGACTGTACCATTTTTTTTTTTTTTTGACAAAGAATGAAGAATTTCCAAAGCTGTAATTTTGTAACGTCTTGTGAAAGCTGTGTATTGTAGAATTCAAAATTGTCAATAATACAGTTATCAGACACCTGATGCATTTAGACAGTCTGTGTAAAAAAAAAAATTATACAGTCGGGGAAAAAATAATTTAGGTGTGAAATATTTTCAAATAATGTGTGTATGTAGTACTAAATTAAAGTCAAAAGATTTTCCTTACTGATGAGCTTCGTTCTGTATAATTTTCTCTCGTAAAACAAAAGTTATGCTAAATTTTGTGCGACGAGGAACACATCGAAATTGCACACTTCTATTGTTCTGGAGCGCCGCTGAATTCATGGCCATTATGCCAAACCTACACAAAGGTATGGAAACGGCGTGCGAAAAATGGATTTTTCTTGATTGTAGAAAACTAGTCATATCTCAAAAATAACAGCACCAAATGTGATGAAAAAAAATTGCAGAAGAAAGTCTGATTCTTCTGCTTTATGAAAATACCAAACAATACCAGGTTGTGATTAATCTTCATACTATAAAAAAATATTTTCCACTTGTACCATTTTATTTGACACATGACTGTACATTCCCTTATGAATTAAATCCATTCCATCATAAAGAAAGGGACTTTCTGTGATAGGTATAGGGACAAAGAGAGAAAGAGGTAATGATCACAATAATTGCCTCTGAGAGAATGAAAGTGAGTGCAGTGGTGGATCGAGGCACGACAGGCATGCACCCCTCTTTTCTTTCTTCTTCTTTTTCTTTCTTTTTTAGACCAAAAAATAAACATACATATTAATATTTTTAAAGGACCTCATTGTAAATAAGCCTTTTTGGCTTTCATGGACTATCCTTGTCGGTGTTTCTTTCTTTACCATAAATGTTCACTTGACGAATAAAATAAAATCAAATCAAATCAAAATCATATTTAAAAAAAAATGTGCAGCTATGGCCCATAGTCTCTGGTGTGTACTTGATATGGGATGTTGCAGTAGAGAGAGAAAGACGAGTTTAGCTTGAGGAGAGAGGGGTTTAAAAAAAGGAGGGGTGGATGAGAGATAGAGAGGAGGAATTTTCGCGGTGACTTTATTTCCGCGAATTTCGCGAGTCGGTCATCGCAAAAATTTCCACTTCAGTTCCAGGGCTATTTACCGTAATGAAGTCATCGCCAAAGTCGCGAAATTTTGCTCTCGCGAATTTCCCCAACTAGTCCAAAATCGCGAAAATATCTGTACGCGAAAATACTGGCTTTACAATAATGGGGTCGTCTCCTAGAGCGTTGACACGCCCAGAAAAGGAACAAATTATGTAATTTCGGCTTTCTTCCACGACAGACACGGAAAGTGTTTTCTTCCTGGGAAATTAAGTAGACAAAAAGAGGGAAAAAAGCAAAGAATAAGTCAATTTCTCTTGTTTTATGGTATACCTTGGCAACACGATCTAGTACCAGCCAAAGTAGAAGCTAGTTTGTACAATCAACCCTGGTGAAATTAACAATGTTTATCACCAACGTCAAATCGGTTAGTTGCGGGTAGTTATATGGTAAAATATAAATTACTAGGCCTATCACTATATCTTCTCATGACATGAATGTGACAATTTAGGTCTAGAGCCCTGCGGGTAGAGTTGAAAAGCGCACTTTATTTCAGTGTTGAAGATAGTTGTGGTAATGGAGGCCTATCAATTCGATGAATATGGTTGGTAACCTATATCTATCATTTGGAAAGTAAACTCTTTCTTTGAAGCATCCGTATCACGTTTTGAAGGATAACTTTACAACTTTTTACGGAATTGTAACTTCAACTTTATTTAAGTTTCCACATTGGGCCCTACTTCGGTGGAGGCGCCTGGACGAATCCGAATTGGACATCGTTCTCTCTGACCATGACGCTTGACGGATCAACACCAATAGAAAGCGTCATCCAAAACAATGGTGACACAAATGAAAGAACTCACCTCGTTCATAAAGACTCACCATCATCATCAACGTCGTCATCGCCTGGTCATCCACGTCGAATACGTCATAGACGGACTTTCTGCCAGCTTCTACGGCACGGCAGTCAGCAGTTCGCTCTGGAGTTCGCCTTCAGTTGCGAGACTGCTTTAGGTACGCCTATTCTTCTCGAGCTGGATATCCCTGTTGCGTTACAAGGAATTTGTTGGGTTCTAGGTCCGATACTCGGCTTCGCTCTCGGGCCGCTCTTTGGCTCTCTTAGTGATAACTGTACATCGTCCTGGGGTCGTAGAAGGCCGTTTCTGTTAGTTTTCAATATTCTTGTGATTGTGGGCTGTGCTGGCTATCTCAACGTACAGTATATTTGTGAGTATTTGACAATTTTTATTTGATTTGATTTGATTTATTGGTTTCCAAATAATAATATGATAACAATTAAAAAAATACATGTTATATAATGATATTAAATTCAAGACAGAAACTGAAATAATAAGGTAGGGCTACAGTGTAAGCAAAGCTTGATGGCCTCGCAGCCCTAGAAGTATACAATTTTGATATAGGAGGTTAAGTGACTTGGATAACTAGAAAGCAGAGTAAGTAAGAAAGAAATAGGAGAAAGCTGGACAGTTTGTCAACCTTTAAATTAATTAGCATCATTGAGATACATGGTCATTTTATAATCTATGTATGCAATATTAAAAGAATTTTTTTTTTTTTGAAAGAAATTAATTTTGTGAAAGTTGCACATGAAAACGTATATTTGTTAATTTCATAAATATGTTACAACTAGTATTTGCCTACTAGTATTGTTTTAACATATCTATTATAGTAATTAGAGTTTTTCTTAGGCTACTAATTGCAACAATAAGACTGTTCTACCATTATGCGCTATCTAAATGTAACTATTTTCACTATTATTGATGCTATATTTTCAAATTTTCCTTACTATATGCCGCCCCTCTCTTTCCAAATTATTGATTCGCCGATAATGATGGTTGCGACTAAATTTTAACCCGACTTCGTATCTTCTAAATAATGATATATCATGAGGACCGTCATTGGAGGTCTTTTTCGTCTAATTCCCAAACGAATATTTGGTCTATTACGAGTTTGTTAGACCATGGACATCAGATACAGATTCAATTGATTTTATTTGCCCTATCGGAAATTCATTTTGTCGGCACATATCAATTCTAGTTGTAAACTTAAGAGATAGAGGGCGCTACCATTCTACTCAAAGCGAACGTGCCCATTGACTTTTTTTGTTTTGGGACAGTTTTTTCACTTTATTTTCTTTATTGTGGCGAGCAACTACCTTTTCAAAGAAAATGTTCACTTGAATAAGTACGTAAGAGTCTGAATTTTTCAAAAATAGGAATAACTTATTGCAAAGGAAAAAAAAGTCCTGTCACTTGTGTCAATTCAAAATCCTAGTCAGATCAAATTCCTGTACAATATGGTATATTTTGCCCTCAAAATAGTCATCGCGCTGCATAGTTTTGATCCTCGATGCCGCATTATACTATTATAGCTTATTGTCACGGGGCAATTAAAAGCTTGAATTCTCAGCTTTCCAGAGATGGTACATTCATTTTAATTGATTAAAAAAAGTCCTGTCACTTTGAACATAATCATAAGAGGTTCTTTCCTCGACTAGTCAATATTTATGCTTATCACATGCATATCGCATAGAACTGTGAACGGCGTCTTCACAAGACTTGTGACAAGTTACAGTCTATGTCATTGTTTTGAGCATCAATTTTATGAATTGCATATTCTGATTACAAACTTCAGCACAATAATGTTATAAGCTTGCCCAAATGTGTATTTCCTCCATCTGGTCTGGAGAATCTATCAACTAACAACATGATAAAAGTTCATCATTTCTTTCATCTCCTCGAGTAGATTGCTCAACCGAACGACAATACCATTCAACTGGAGGGAAGTCTTCTTACGCGAGTTTTGTGAGCTAATTTATTATTGCAGCCAGCTTGTATAGATTTCTGCGCTTCTCAGCCGTATTTCCAACGTCACTTTGTTGCGTCTGGCCTCTTAGATAATGGACGCGCCTTGTTTAATTACGAATTAATGCCGCACATTGGTATACGTTAACTTTACATTTTACATAGAGTAGAATTGATATGTTTAAGACGAGATGGACATTAGACCAAATGGATATTAGACAAAATGGTAAATAGGCGAATTGGCATTTAAACCAAATGGTAGTTAGACGAACTAGTAGTAGATGAAATGGGATTAAACAATATGTAAGGATGCCAAATGGGCATTAGTCAGTTGGTTTATACCAAATGGCAAATTACCCCTAATGATTGCGACTAAATTTTCAAACTGACTTCTTATCTTTTAGATAATGACGGATTAAGTCTGACCGTAGCCCTAATCGGAATCCTTCTCGTTGATCTCTGTGCCTTTCTTACCGAGTCGACATCGAGAGCATATCTTCTTGATGTCTGCGATGTCGATGATATTAGTCGAGGTCTACTCATGAGGACCGTCATTGGAGGTAGGTTTTTTTTGCGTTTTTGTTTTTTTGCGTTTTCGAGCGATAAAAATATACTTTTTAATCATTTCATTTCAATTAACATTTACTTCCTTTTCAAAATACATCATACAAATGATTTTATAATAATAATGCATGTGAAAGGAGGCAATAATTTCTACAATACATATTTACACAAATATAATTTCATAACAATATTATAGTATGACAATTATAAGAGAAATTAAGAGGGGAAAAAGAATAGAAAGAAAAAAAAAAGGGAAAATAGAGAAAATTTCGTACAAAATATTTTCAGGGTTTATCGTTATTTTGGGAAGAATTAAAACAAAAATTGTTACAAAAAACATCTAACATTGTTAAAATTTTCATTAAACAATATACATTTTCTTTGTCGACTGCAATGTGATCATTCACAAAAACAAATTTTATTCTTTAAGTTTTAAACTTTATTCCGGAGTTATTTTTGTTTTAGAACTGGAACTCCACGATTGTTTTATATCATTGTATATCATAACCATTTCGTATGAAAATATTCTTAAAATGTCTTTTCTTTGGTTTCTTGCTCAATGTATTTGCTCTATTTCTAAATCGTTTTAACATTTTCTAATAGCTTCAGTTTTATATATTTATCAAATTTGTGTGTGAAATAATATCTTACAATACAAATATCTCCATTGGTAATCAATGTGACATACGGTAAATGCTATAATCACAAATTTATTTTGAATTTACATTGAAAAATATTCCACCTGTTCTCAACACCTTGATTTTACGAATTTATTTATTTATTTATTTATTTATTCAGTCATATTAATCCAAGGTAGCTTCATCATTAATCAGAGTACTGCATGAAATTACTCATCCAAGGTCATGTCTTTGACATCATTATTAATTTTTAATGAATTTTCATCAAAGTATATAATGCTGGTATCTCGCTTCGCGGAAACGAAAATGATGCAAATTTGTTAAGTTTTTTAATTATATATTATGATTTATAAACATGCTAAAAACAGATTCAGAGATCTAGCCTTTATGATAACGAACAAGCACGTACTTTCTGAGTTTAGGAAAATATTGTCTTTCAACGACACTCAATTCGAATTCCTCAGACAGATTATGACTGTTTTCTCGTTGGTAATCATCTCAAATTGATAACTAATAATAACATTTCTTTTATTGCACCCAATATATTCACCATAATACAGATTGGATTTGGTACATTAATAAAACATCAAAATACATATAAAGTAAAATCATTCAGGAATAATTACATATCAAAATACATCAATGGTAAACAGACCTACATGATAACAGAATACACATCATGATGCAATAATTGGGCACAATAGTCTTGAATTACAGCTGTAGGTTTAAAGAAGAATAAAACATTGTCTCAATCATTATTCACAAATTGGGAATTTGGGTTCAAACTAGGGTATATAAATGGAATAATATGGAGTACCGGTAAATGCAAATCAGAGTATATATGCAAGGATAAATGGTTATTCGTTCCAAACAATATTGTGTACCACATGATAATAAATACATGAATAATATTATTATTATGTACAGTTTCAAAATTTTCTATTATAATCATAACAAAAACAGCGTTGTTATAAGTTTTCCCGGTCAATTTGGAACTTTTTGCAATCGAATTCGTTAATGTCCCTTCAATTATTTAAACGATACTTGGCTGAGCGGGGCTATTGGCCATTTAAGTTAAAGCTTAGAACAAACGATTTTGTTTTTGTTCATTCATATTCGTTAATGAGCTCTCAATTTCGTTTCGGGGCGATCAAAACTGTTTATAATTATGCAATGAATTTCTTCAATGTTCATGAATGGACGAATTTGAGCGACCATTGAAGAATGCGACTGTTCACAAAATCAAATTGATCGGCGCAATTTTGCAATGAGATTTTGAAAAGTTTTTAATTTTGGTTGTTCATAGAAGAATTTGATTGCAGATTTTTAATCGCGATCACATTTCGGACGAAGTTGATTGAAGGAACAATATACCAAGAAAGCCTGTATTACAGGACGTTTAATATTAAAAGCGCCAACAAATTCAAGTTTCGTAACAAAGATATGAATTTTAAATTATACGTTTCTTACTTTTGCGTTTTTTAATAAAAGGTATTGGCTGTGGTATGGCCTATGTCATTGTCGGTGTTGACTGGGTGAACACCTCGGTCGGTGTGGTGTTCAACAGCAACAATGACGTCATATTCCTGTTCACTATCATCGTCTACATCGTGTGCGTGAGTTTATCAATGACGAGCATCGCTGAGGAACCGCTGGTCGACACTCGGAAGAATGAGACGGTGGATGAGATCAGAATGAAGACAAAGAAGACAGAATATGACACGGTATTGTAAGTTTTGGGTGGGATTGAGATTAGGATTTTTTTTTTTTTTTTTTTTTTTTAATGTTAACGTTTAACCACTTGGCTGCGGACCACGTAATATTACGTGCTTGGCGTTTGTACACTGAGCGACCACGTAATATTACGTGATCATGCTATTGTCTGAGCTTTGTCTGTCGGGTATCACCAGCGCCACGCTGGTCATACCCTTACTGTGCAATTAGCACCATGCAGCAGTCAAGTGGTTAAGATGTCATGTCTAGTCCACACATACTAACAAAAACACCACTTAATTCAACTTTTATTAGAGTAATGATATTTTAGTTTGTTCAAATAATTCTGTGGGGTTTGTTCACCTACTTGTTTGATATATAATCTTTATCATGAAAATACCTGTCAAAGCATTAAAATGCAAAACACACACACACGCACACCCCACCCCACACATAAACATATTATTAATAATAGATTCCAATTTGTGAACAGATGTGATGTGAACTGCATTGGCCCCAATACTTTTTATCAATGGCAAAATCTAAAATAACAATGTTTATTGGTTCCTTATCAGTCTTTTGAACAAAAATAAAAACTAAAAATGCTTGCAACAACGTTCAAAATTGGCTATTTTCAATTTAAGATTGACTGCAAACCTTTCGTCTTCGATTACAGGGTGGAGGCAGAGGATGAGCCAGACAATGAGGTAGCCCCGACATTGCAACAGCGCATCACATCCATCTTCAGTATGCCATCTTGTTTGCGATGGTTAGCCGTGACACATTTCTTCGGTTGGGCATCATTCACAACCATCATACTTTATTTCACGGACTACTTCTCTCAGGAAATATTACATGGTAAGGATCTGTCACAATCTCACTTCGCTGAGACGGGTTTGAAACGGATTTGGGACTGACTACTCTAAGACGGTTTTGAAACTTGTCGCGGAGACGTCTCCGATATTATATTTATTTATATTTTGATTCATTAATTAATCTATTTATTTATTTATTTATTTATTTTTACTTTGAGACGGTGTTGAGACGGTTCAGTTGAGACTGGAAAAACTATCGATTCCCAGCGATTACTAAGACTCATGAAACGTCGCGGGGACTCGGGAGACGTCTCTGCTGCAAGTTTCTAATCCGTCTCAAACCCGTCTCCGCGAATACCACCAGAAGCTTGGGTCGGTGGCTGCCAACTCCTGGGAGCGTCTTATAAAAGAAGTTTTTTGGACGTTTTGTCCGACAAGTCTTATTTTATCCGACAGTTACCATGGTCACAATGCTTCTCAGCCAATTAAACTTCAAGTAAAGATGTCAGATCTGACAAATAATTGCTGATGAAATGTTGATGCTTGGCTGATATTCATTTGGTATTGATATGAGCATAGTTGTAAAGCCCAACTCACACTGTGCGATTTGCTGCGATGCGAATTTGTGAAACGAATGGCTGTTTGCATTATTATTACACTTGAAACATGCAAAATTATCGTATATTAGGTTTGAAACAAGTGTTTTCCCTTCCCTTTCTCCCTTTTCTTCTTTGTCTTCTTCCTCCTCTTAATCTTCTTCTTCTTCTTCTACCAAATACCAGTGGCGAATACAGGTTGGGTGCATAGTGCGTACCCCCTCTATTTTTTCTAAAAAATCATTTCAATCAGCGCCCCTCTATTTTCAAATTTGCCTTTAGCACCCCCTCTACTTTCAAATAGTTGATCTGTCGCTGAAGTAGGCCTACTAGCACCAACTTATATCCATATATACATTCTCTTTTCAATGTGTCTCATCGTCAATGTTGTACCCTTAACATTTTTGTCTTGTAGTATCTAAATATTATTTATTTTAATACAGGTGTACCGACCGCTCCGTTCAATAGTACCGAGTATGCGGTATATGAAGAGGGCACACGACTCGGTAGTTGGGGGCTTTGTATCTTTGGGTTTTCCACTGCAATTCTTTCACGTAAGTATTTTTAATCACTCTGCAGTGGCGGATCCAACCGGGGGCGCAAGAGACACGCCCCCTATAATTTGAAAAGCGCCCATTGACTATGTCATGTTAAAAATTTTCGGCTGCGCCCCTCCCTCAATCTGACCTGGTGCCCCCCCCCCCTTAGTTCCTTGATCCACCACTGCTCCGTATGAGATAAGAAAAGCACCCTAAAGGGAGTGAAATCCTGCTCGATCAAGGAGTGAATAAGGAGTGGTCGGGTTTCGAGATATGGTAGTTTTTCACCTGCCCAGAGATTAGTTTTAGACCAGTTTGAGACTAGTCGTGGGGACTCTCGGAGACCTTTAAGAGACGTCTGTCTGATGAGTCACTGGAAAATCAAACATCATAGATAAAAAATTATCTTTTTTTTCTGTTTCGGAGACGTCTCTTCTGGTGAGCGTTGAAAGTTCTCTTAAGCCATGTAATATCTTTTGATTATTTCACTGATTTCATGCATACTTTTTTTAACAAATGTTGTTCTGGACAACTCAAAACTTTGTCTGACAAAGCAACAAAAATGTTCCCAGGAAAGAAACATCCACAGATTTTAATAACTTAGGAAGCCGGTCTATTGTTATAATTGGCTGATTAAAAATTACCCGTACCTTCATCATTGTGTACTCTGTACAGATGGTGAGATAGGAGGGAAATATAAAACCAGATAAAAAGAGGTGGCGAATGAGACAAATTTGACTTTGTATCGGATTCAAATTTCTTCGGGCTCTCCGAACATTCAATTTTAGCTTACCGTTTGTTTTTTTTTCCCTGTTCCACAGTTGTTGTTCTGAAGATTAAATCCTGTGTCAGCATGAAGGCGTTATACATTGGACCGCCTCTACTCTTTGGTATATGTGTTGGTAGTATGGCTTTTCTTGCCGACTACGCTGGAATCACCCTTGCTCTCTGCTCCAGCTTTTCTCTCATCTTCGTTACCATAACAACTGTTCCATATGATCTTCTCGCAATTTATCATAATGATGACACAGTAAGTTCAATTTCATTTTGTAGGATATTTTCTTGTTCAGCAGAAATAATCTTTTAATGGCTGTTGATATGGCTTTTGAACAGTATCACCACCATTGCCACAACTGCAGTAATATCATCATCACCACCACTACCGCTATTACCGTCATCATATATTATCACCACCACCATCATCGCCATGAGCATGATCGGCATCATCATCAACATCACCACCATCACGATCACCATCATCGTCATCATCATCATCATCATCACCATCATTATCACCACCAACATTATTATTATCTCTATCATCTTAACATCTCCACCACCACCAACATCATCATCATCACCATCACAACCATCATTACCTTCACCACTACCCTTTCAGTTCCATCATCTCCGTCACCGCCACCAGCATCTCCAACACCATTTTATCACCACTACCACCACCAACAGCAACAGCTCTTCAGTAAATGATACACCACCAACACATCAACCATCATCAACATCCCACACTAATATCACACCACTTATCAGCATCACACACGACACCGGCCATACACATCATCACAACCCCCAACATCTATATCACCACCACTATCAGCCATCACCACCAACACCGGCCATACCATCATCAACTCACCCCAACACTAATATCACACCACTATAGCCCATCACCACCAACACCGGCCATCACCAATATCAACCCCAACACAATAATCACCACCAACACCGGCCATCACCATCATCAACCCCCCAACACTAATATCACCACCACTATCAGCCATCACCACCATTATCACCATCACCATCACCAACACCATCACTCCCAACCACCATCACCATCACGGCATCAACACCACCACTATCAACATCGTCATCACCATCACCAAACACTATTATCACCATCACCATCACTTTTACCATTACCAACACCATCACCACTAATACCACCACCACCATCACCATCACCACAACCACTATCAGCATCATCATCACCATCACCAACACTATTACCACCATCATCAACACCATTACCACTATCACCAAAACCACCATCATAACCACTAACAACATCATCACCACCATGGTCATTAGGGTTTTCACCACAAATTGTATGTTCGTGTCTACTCCATGAAGTTTGGAAGTAGGAATTATTTATCTTATAATAATTTCTTGACATCTCTATCGTGTTGCATTTAAAGGGATTTAATTTCATTTAGGATCTAAAAAAAACAATGAATTTATTATTTCAGCTAATGCTGTATTTCTAATATCAATCCTTAAAGTCAGACAGGAATAACCTCAGATTTTGAAGCTAATCGGTCCTTTAATTTCCGAAATATTGATACTGAATATCACCTAGTCATAAGCGTACATGATACGCTCGAAATAACACAGTGGTCTAAAGAGAAAAATAATGGCTTTTTTTGCTTATTGTTTAGCATTTAATGGTGCTTAGGATATGAATATTTCAGGGTTTCCTCTTGATAAAAAGTTATTTAATCCCATTGATTAAAGTAATTGCTTTAACGTTTCCCAACTTTTTTCTTTAGTTCACCCATCCGGAGAATGGACCGGTCCGCGGGCAAGGCACAGACATGGGCATTCTCTTCGCAATGACGTTTCTTGGTCAGATAGTTAGCTCGCTGTTAATTGGTCCGCTAATTACCGTCACAAATTCACAATTAGTTGTGGTCATAATGACAGCCATCTTTGCATTCATATCTGTTATATGTGCTTTCTTCGTTACTTACTGATTGGATGGGAAGTCTAAAGAAAACTTTGAATGGATGAATAA
>CALNVZ010003431.1:28960246-28978749 GCA_940671915.1 Paracentrotus lividus | reverse complement strand
ACTTTTTATATTTCTTTTGTACACACTTATAATAACAATGTTGTTTTATAAGCGTTTTACTAAACATAATAATTACCCCTGTAATTAAATTCCGACTTGCCTGCACACAATGTGTTTAGGGGAGACCGGGTATGGAAGTTACACGGGTCAGTTGTTACAGTTCTCACTGTGCTAAGTTGGAACAAGAGAGTTCGTGCTAACTGGCATTTTACGCCTAACCATAGTGTGATCGATGCCGTGTGAGGGTTTCTTCTCCGTTGGTGTTTATTAATAAGTAAACAAAACCATTTTTTTACGTTCCAAGTAATTTTGACAATTAAATTTGTAATAGTTTTACCACTAGAGACATGATGATAATTTGTATTGTGAATAGTAATGTATTGTCTAATATAACCCGAGACATGCCCTGTAATTCGCTTGGTTTGCTAACAAGTTGATTTATAGTTGTAAATCACCATGGGTGGTAGTTGTTAACAACAACCCCTACCATGTTGATGTAACAACACTACCCAATTACATTACCATGTACATGTGGTAAAGTAATTTTTTTCAATTTTCTGGAGTTAATATTTTGATAATTTCTATATACTTTTGTCTATTTCAGAGTCTCTTTGATTCTATACCTGGTTAACGATACCAAGAAACGGAAAGTTGAAAACAAAGTTGGTATAAGAGATTTACACATTGTCAACTTACCCCGTATGTTTACATACTGTAACAATCTACCCCGTATACGGGGCCTTTTGCCTTATAATAAGATTTAGCATTGTATTTGACATACATTTTACCTCTTTATGAGCTTCACAAGCTAATCAATGTCTTCATTAATTAAGCTGTAGTTAATTAGTGTTTACATGTTTTCAGGTTTTATGTGCCTCAGGTTTTAGCCAACATAATAGGCTAACTACAGACCCAAAATGGAGTGTGTGAGTACTTTCATTAGAATTATCTGGCCCAAAATGTGAATTTTGTAACGTCCATACCCGCTCTCCCCTATATTTTACCCTCTTTTTTTTTTTTTTACAAATGAAATGGTACAGGGGAAAATCTTTTATGGAAATATATTATACACCGTAGACAAAAAAAGTCAGCCATGTTGTGAAAAAGAGATATGAATTTGAATATTCTTTGTATACACTATTGATGGGTTTTCCCGTTATGAAATCGCAAATGGCATGCACAGTGTATTATCATCAGTATTGGTTACTTTCTAAAACACATAACGTCCTTATTATTTTCATCTGACTTCCCCAAACCATCTCTGGTGTATTTAAATTTATTTATTGATCTGCCTTCATATAAACAAATAGTTTACAAAGGGTTCTACAAATGAATCAAGGAAGATTTTTAGTATAATAACATCGAATTTTTGTGAAAAAAATATTATGTAAGCTAGTGTAGGTTTTCCCGGTCAATTTTAGACCCTCTGTAATCAAATTCGTTAATGTTCATGCAATTTAGACAATACCTCCAGAAGACGGGCTATCGTTCATTTACTTTAAAACAAACAGCAAGCGCGATTTCATTTTCGGGCAATAAAAACTGTCTATACATGTATAGGTAATCGATTTCGTTCATGAGCACGAAATTCAAAATTCGTGCAGTCAATTTAAGAATGTCAGAAGTGGTACGAATCCACGAATTTGAATGACGATTGACGAATGCGATTGTTCATATTTTGGAGCAATTAGAAAGTTGGTCGCCGATTTTCGTATTTCGATCGCTCAGAAACGAAATTGGATGCTGATTTTTAATCGTGATCACTTTTCGGTCGAAAGTGATTGAGGGAGATGTCAAATTGAACGGAGATAATTTGTTATTGACCGGGAAAACCTACATAATTATGTGTGTTAATACTGTACATTGGGTCTCCCATCAAATGTTAGGTTTAAAGTTTGGATGCCTTCTTCGCATATTATTTCATCAACATAATGCTTTTACGATTAGTGATGCATGGTTGGTTTATATAATGACTGCTGATTGGTATTAAAATATTATTATATGAATTTTAAAAAAAGGAATATACAGGAGAAATCGTCTACGGTTTGAGATCAAAACGAGACGAGAACAGTAAAACAGAGGGGAGTGAAACGATGTAAGAAAGAACAAGACAGAAGAATCAAGAGAGATGCATGAAAATGAGGGCAGAAGAAGATGGAGAAAAAGAGGGGTAGAGACAGTGAGAGTGACAGCAATTATTATGAAAGAGAAAGAAAGAAGAGGCCAATGAAACAGTGAGGAGAGAACTGATGTAAACAAGATAAGCATAAGAGAAAAAGAGAGAGTGAGAAAAAAGACAGAGAGAGAGAGAAGGGAATATTGGGGGAAAAAAAGAGAGAGTGAGAAAAAAGACTGAGAGAGAGAGAGAAGGGCGAAGAGACTGCAAAACCTGATCAATGCAAGATCATATTCAATGACAAATGATAATCAAATATACCGTATGTAAAGAAACGGAAATCTGTAAAGGAACCGCCTAAAAATAGTTATGAAACTATATATATATATATATAGCAAATCTCTAACTCTAAAATCTCTCTCTCTCTCTCTCTCTCTCTCTCTCTCTCTCTCTCTCTCTCTCCCTCCCTCTCTCTCTCTCCATCCCCACTCTCTCTCTCTCTCTCTCCATCCCCACTCTCTCTCTGCACCCCGTTCCAACAATCAATATATTGACCTCTTAAAAGGGAAAACCCCCCTGTTCATCCTGTAAAGAATACATATGACACAAATTTACCCAAGCGGAACGGGGAAACCACAACTTTTATTATTCAGTCCACCAAAACATCAATTGAATGACAGAGGGACACTTTGGCAAAGTATTGTTAATGGAAAATGAATGCACTCGCCAACCCACATAGGCCTTATGACTCTTTTAACGTATCAGGACAACTACCCCCTGAACGATCACCCAAAGGTCAATTACCCCCAGAAATAGGGTTGGGGTTAGGTGTTAGCGATAGGGGTAGATATTTGTTGGGTTCGTGTCAGAGGGGTAATGTGTAAAGGGGCAGTTGTCCTACAACCTTTTTGTATGTAAAAATAATATTTGCACGTGCCCTTGTGCTGAATTACTTGACCATCGATCATGCTGGATATATAAACAGATTTAAAGGTTATTTTGTTTAATTATGAATTAAAATGTTTATATCCGTCATTTTTAGTCTTGCATCTCCCTGTAAGTGTCTCTTCATATAATTTTTCTCACTTCCTCACATTTCTTTTCTTCTTCACCGTTTCATTTCAATTTCATATAGTCATAACTGTCCGTTTAATTTATTTTCATGAGCTCAATTATAATACAATAAGTTTTGGAAAAGTGCATGTTGGATAAACAGAAACTTATTAATGAACTTCATTTTAGTATCCTAGTTTATATCTTATCTTTAAATTGGGGCGATCAAAAATCACTTCATAAAAAGTGCAGTCATGATAATGATGCCATACGAGGCAAATAATCTCTCATCTCCCCATGCCCTCCCCCTCCTGATCTATTTCTGTCTCTGTTTGTTTCTCAACTTCTCCCCCCCCCCCCTCTCTCTCTCTCTCTCGTTCTTATTGGTTCTTCCTCTCATTCTCTCTCCTATTTCATTTATAGAACATTTAATACATAATACTGTATATCCTTATACATCAAACAACTGCTTCATTATACCATCTTTTCAACCCATATCAAGTGTAGAATTAATTCGTGACAAAATGTCCTACGCAATATAAAAGACAACATTGCAAAATTATAATCCTTCCTGTTTCGTATCCAACAGCTTTCAAAAACAATATAAAAGAAGTAACAAAATTGAATAAATATGCCCACATGGCAGACATAACTTGTGCGAAAATGCTGACATAGAAACACGTTGAAAGCACATAAGTATTGGAATAAAAAATCATAATATCATGCGAGTAATAGATCGACTGTGTTTATAACAGTAAATTAAGGCCACTCAAATAAAACAGCAACATCAGATGATTTATTAAAGTAAATAATTATTTTCATTAAGTACATCATGACATAATGAATAGATATAATCCGTGAACATATTATGGATGTAATTCAATTCAAAATCCATTCAATCAATAATAAATTCAATCGAATTCAGTCTAGAACGATATAGTTTACAGGCATACGGTATGGTAAGAGATAAGGGGTAAAGAAGGGGAGATAGACAGAGAGAGACAGAGAGAAAGAGACAGAGAGAGAGAGAGACAGAGACAGAGACAGAGACAGAGAGGGAGAGAGAGAGAGAGAGAGAGATAGAGACAGAGAGAGAGACACACACACACTGAGACAGAGAAAGAGAGAGAGAGAGATAGAGACAGAGAGAGAGACACACAAACACTGAGACAGAGAAAGAGAGAGAGACAGAGAGACAGAGACACAGAGACACACAGACAGAGAGAGAGAGAGAGAGACAGAGACAGAGAGACAGACATACAGACAGAGGCAGACAGAGAGAGACAGACAGACAGACAGACAGACAGAGGCAGACAGAGAGACAGAGAGACAGAGACAGAGAGACAGACATACAGACAGAGGCAGACAGAGAGATAGAGAGACAGACAGACAGACAGACAGAGAGACAGACATGAGAAAGAGAGAGACAGAGAGAGACAGAGGTACAGAGACAGACAGACAGACAGAGAGAGAGTAATAAAACAAAATAACGTAAGAACATCAAAATATATGCTTTTCAAAACATGCAAGCTTTACCCTCATTGCATATGTCTACATAATGAACGGGAAAGTGGCAGGGTACGTGCAGATGAAAAATAACAATGTTGTGGAATTTTTAATTTTTGCATTGTTTCGGTGAAACAACTGTATGTTAGTTCTCAAAAAATGAGTTAAGGTGTCCTTTTTTTTTCTTTTATCTTTTTTTTTTTTTTTTTTTGTAATGAAATCATTTTATGCGTATTGACAAATATCTTAATCATAATAACATTAGTTATGGAACTGACGATCTTACACATTAAAGAGTCAATCATACTTTTATATTATTTGCGCAGGAAATATGAATAATATTGTAATTTCGTATAATAACATACAATGGAAAATGTGGAGGTAATAGGACCTCAACAGCTTGCTTATTGAATTTTCATGAGAATATGCATTTATTCAACTGTAATTCACCAAAATAAAAACTTAGAATTCCATAAGCTCGTTTTTGTGGTTTTTTTTCATCCGAACTTGATGAAATATTTAGTATTTTGATCAGTCAAGTTTTTCTTGAGGCCGGAAAACCCCTTTGAGATCGTTGTACATTATCACTATCATGACTATAATGCTTCCGTTTTGCACGATGAGATTTTTACTATTATTCAATTCAATACTAATAATCATTTTCCAAGCGATAATACAAACCTTAAAAATCGTAAATTCAACAAAAGCGAAAAATATCACAATGTGTTCAGAATTATTGTGACAAATATATGGGGGACATGTGACATAATTTCATGAAAAAATTAATGCTTTTTTTTTCATACCTAAAAATAAATACAATAAAAAGTTAATGGTTTTTTTTTCATACCTAAAAATAAATACAATAAAAAGTTTGGCCTTGCATAATGTGGGATTACAGACAATTGTTTCTGCAGAATAAAAATTAGAAAAAATATGGAGAAGTAAAATTAAAATATTTGATATGAAAGGTATTGATTGTCGTATTGCTTCATTATATACTAACTCACCCTGTCATTTCTAAAATCATGATATTTCTATTTGAAACAGTGTATATTATGAAAACTGGAAATTGAATATTTTGTAGCACTAACAACGATTTTTCATTAAAGAGAGGGGAAAATATTTCATCATATAATGTTCCATGAATTCTAATTTTATATGTTGACAACGTTGCTAAATTAAGTACATTATATTCTAACAAAACATCATTGTTTGCAACTTAAAGACAATTGCACTCAACATATATGATTTAACTAAAAATTGACAAAATTGCGCCCCAAACTGTGATGACATATTTATCACAATACTGCAGAAAAATAACTTTACACTCTAAAACAAATGAAACGTAAAAAAACCCAACCTTTTAAGGACCATCGGGGCCAATATTCTCCATTTTGGGTCAATTTAGGCAGCGATGAATGACCCAGAATGGTGTAGGAACTCAATGGACCCGGAATTGTGACACATAACCTGTGAAAATACTGTATAGGGGAGACTGGGTTAATTATGGCCCCCTTTAACACATTTCCTATAACTACGGTACCATTAAATGAAAAGTCCAATAATATTCTAATTATGTAAATACATGGTAAGTCTATATACCTACAATATACAAAGGAAAGTATAAACCTGTCACTTCTCATTTGCATATTAATTACCATTATGTTAACAACTTTGTGGGGGCCATAATTACCCCACGGTTTGGGGTATTTATGGCCCCTATTGCCATGACTATATGAATGAAAGGATATTATGCTAATTAGTTATGGGAATGTAAAATATATGTCATTGGGTATACC
Source organism: Paracentrotus lividus (assembly GCA_940671915.1). Taxonomy (NCBI): domain Eukaryota; kingdom Metazoa; phylum Echinodermata; class Echinoidea; order Camarodonta; family Echinidae; genus Paracentrotus; species Paracentrotus lividus. The sequence goes on along the minus strand of CALNVZ010003431.1, from coordinate 28,972,275 downwards.
TAATACACTTATCAACCACCAACAATGATTTAATAAATAATTGGTTCGGCCAAAATGTTGAAATTTTGCAGTCATAGCAATTCATATATTTATGTACATAATCATACAAGTTAATGTCCCCATCTGCGCTTATACACTGGTTATGTATTGGGGGCCATAATTACCCCCGAGTGACATTTTCAATTTGATCCCTCTTTACAGCTCTACTATTGAAAATATTCAGGTGGAAGTTTTTCTGTTGTGTTCGTTAGTTCCTATTGTTTCCGTTTCAATCGAAATTTCATCTTAAATGATGTTAATTAATGATTCCACACCCCAAATAAAAAAACAGACTTGCCACTTCCCAACGAACAGAATTGTGATTGCCGTACATTTAGGCTCCCGTAAGCACAAAATTTGAAGTAAATGGCTTCTTTTTCTCATTATGATAGTAGGAAGAGTTTAGCTAGGCATGAGTAAAAATTTAATCATCATTGTCTAATGCAGAAAAGAATTATAAGCTCTCAAAGGCAAAGGGGCCATAATTACCCCGGGGCCATAATTACCCCAGTCTCCCCTACTCATTTCAATATACTTCAAGAGTAATTTCTTTAAAAAGCTCGAGATAAAATTACTTTAGATATTGACACAATTAAAATATATTTGACATAATAATACTTCCGCAAAATTCCAACACCTTAGACATATTTGCTATGGGGGGGGGGGGGAGAACATGAATATTCGTATGGTGAACCGCATATTGTCAATGAATTTCGTTGGTAGTAAATTGCCAGCAAATTTCCTCAGTAACTTCTATACAATATGTATATTAAATTAGGTATTGACCTCATTTGTGATGAATGTTAAACATGAAGTATTAAACCATACATGCAGGTTTATCAATAGCTCCAGGAATTAAAAATGGGGGATGGAGGAGCGCAGTCGGAAAATTAAATATATGGGGGGGGGGGGAGGGGGGCAGACCAAAATATCTGATTTTGATATGGGTGTTCGAAATGTTCAATGTGTAGTTTGAAAAAGAAAAAACAGCTTGTTTAGCCCCCCCCCCCCCCCCCCCCCCCCCCCATGGATCCACCATTGTATACATTAATTTTTTAGTCAAGCCAGAACTTTTGACTTCAGCAGCAAACAAGAAATACAAGTTAAAATGAATAAAATAACAACATTTTCACCCTGGTATCATAGAAAAAAATGCCCGAAATGTTTTTTATTTGCATAGCACATGCATGGGGTTAATCCATAGCGATGGGCAGTGGGATTTCAGCGTATGTTGTACTTTCTCTATTAATTTCGGCTTTCTCTTTTGCGATGTCCGTGTCTTCAGAGACAACCTTTGTAACATCGTCATCATCGTTATCGACATGGCTATTCCGTGTGTCGACGTCGCCGGCAATGTCCGATTCGTTACTCTCAGTGAGTTTCGCTGGTAAGCTTTCTCCATCATCGTACATCGAAGTTTTCGCTTTGTCATCTACTCCTGCTATTGGACCGTACATCATGTTATCGAAACTGTTGTCGCCAGGGTTGTTGGCTTTGAAGACCTTAGAGTATGGGTCAGTCATCATGTCTTCTCCACCGTCATCATTGTCGTCGTCATTATTCTTGTCCTCATTCAGCTTCTCCGATTCGGCGTTCGCTGCTGCAAACGTACCCGGTCCTATGATGCCGTATCGTCCTTCGACCACTCCCATCGAATACGGGCTTTCGTCCTCGTCGTTGACTGCACCGAGATTCGTGGGCGCAAAACCGTTTTCGATCGTTCCCTCGTCACCGTCATCAGCTTCGAGATCGACGCGGATTTGACTCGCTATTTTAGACTTCGGTCTGTATTCCATGATGATGGTGTCGACATCAGCGTTGACGGTCGCCTTATGACTAACCTTCTCCTCATCATCGTCGCTGTCGTCGTAGGGAGTGCTGAATAATGGCAGCTTGTGACGTAACGACAAGATGGCGCTTCGATGCTTCTTCGACGCTGGTTTGGCGGTTTTCTTCTTTGGTCTATGCACCACGCTGTCGCCACTGACATCGCTCTTTCTTTTCGATCTGCAACAGCAGACGATGAGGATAATAAGTAAGATGAGAACAACGGCTCCCCCAGCGGCTGCCCCTCCAGCAATTGCGGCAATGTTTAGGGGTGTTCCTTTAGTAGGTAGAACTGTCATAATAGTGCCATTTGAATCAGGTGTGGTTGTTCCTGTTTCTGTAGCTTCGGTTGATGCAGGCTGAGAGGAGGTCGGTGGAAGAGGAGTCGTATCTGAAATTTCCACTACAATGGTCGTCATCCGCGTATCGAGGGTGTTATCAGGTTCGGAAGTTGCAAACAGTTCGCACACGATCACCGTACTGTTATCATCAACCGATACATCGACCAACACCAAGGGTTCGTCCACACCAGTCCCGTTCATCCACCGTGTCGAAGTCCCATTCACATTCGTCACGCATTCAAGCGTGACATTGTCGCCGACATATATCGAGTCATTGCCACGACTAATGTAGAAGTTCTCCTCTGTGATGACATAGACAGGTCCCACTAAACAGCTCCTGATATCCCACCCACACGTGTTATTGACCGATGCCTCGCAAGTATAGAAGCGCTTCGCAAGCTCGATCTCCCCACCGCCCTCGACAACGAAAGAAGTCAGCAATGGGGACATTCCTATTGTGACGTCAACGATCGATGTCGAGGTGCCATTTTCGAGGTATGACCAACCTAACGACGACGACGACGGACCGGACTCTATGGAGCATCCAAGCGTGACGTTATCCCCCTGGCGTACGTAGATGACGTCGACAGAGTTCGTAGTCACAATCGTAGTGCCATTCGTAGTGCTTATTGATGACGTGCAGACAGGATCATCGGCAGGCGGAGTTACTACGGTCACGCTATACGAGTTCGTTCTCACTGTGCCATTAATCAAACAATTATACATTCCGTTATCAGCTCCAGTAACATTCTCCAAAGTGTAATTACACGACGTACAATTCGCACAGGTCACTAGATCGACTGCATCGCTATCGTAGGACATGGAAACGTTCCCTGTGCTGACGAAGGTCCACGATGAATTGCTATCGTCCCCAGGACAGTCGCACGACAGTGTAAGATCATCTCCTTCACATGGAGATAAGTCCTGCGTCTCTGCATTCGCATCACCAATCAGAACAGACGACGTCATCAAGGTGAGGAACACAAACAGCAGACCACGCCCCATGATGAAGTCACTCTTGATGGTACTGCTGAATGATGACCACGATGATGACGACGACGACGATGGTGATAATGAAAACGCGAGTTTAATTATCCAGCTAATCCAAATAATGGTCGGGAGTCACTTTCTGCAGGCAGAGGAGAACATGTCTTATATAAAAACCACTTGCGACGATATAAGTTGGAGTCAAGTCAAAACCGTTGAATATTAACCAAGTATTTGGCGTTACATGGTAATTCGGTAGCCAATTTCCTCTCCTGTTAAGGGTCCAAATGAGTGATTTAACAATATCAGTCTATGGCAAAAAGAATGCAAATCTGGAGAAAATGTAACAATCAATAGTTTCTTTTCGGATTACCTTGCGGCTTGACGGAAATAAGACTGATAAAACACCCACAGTAGTAACCACCAGTGGCTTCCCTTTAGGTCAGTTGTGGTGAAATACTATATCACATAATCATGACAATAGGTAATGTGAGAGAGACTATAATGATGAATGTTCAATAAATGTTTATGCGGGGAAGACGAAAAACTTGATTTCGAAAAATCACGATTATGTTCCGAGTCTCTAATCAGTCTGGTTTTGATAACACCAGTTCGGTTTAATCCCACGTGATTATGCAAACAATACGTGATTATGCAAACAATACAAGAAAAATATAGATTGGCAGAAATCACTTATTGATTTGATATCGAATGTTTAGGATTCCGGTCAGATGACAAAAATTATATCATGAGATTAGTCCAGTCAAACAGTTTTAACTTCATTCTAAAGTTGATCCTTTTGCGTTAATCACTCAAATTCAAATGCTGCTTCAAAAAGGGGCGTGGTCGCAATTTAAAACGAAACATGAAATAGTAACAAAAGTGATGTTGTGTGGTTTTACTGCGATATTGTGTATTCACTGCGATTGATCAACAATTAATGATACAAGGCAAACACAATTCAGTTCAACTTGCTCAGCCAAATCATATATTCCCAGGCCAGTTATAAAGCTATATGATATGAATCCATAAGATAGTACATTAAAGTTTACAATTATGAGGTGATGACTAAAATGTTCATGAAGAATAGTTGATAAATTGGTTTCGACTAGATCCAGAGCTCGATTATTGTTGCTAGAAGATGGGAGCTGTCATAAAATAACAATATGCACTTGTGACGAAAAGTTTTGTGAATAAAAGTTGATACATACGAGTTCGGGTGTCGCATCAAATTACAAGAAATTGAGATCGCAAAGTTCACTTATGACGAAGAGTTTTCTTTAAGAAGGTCAGAAATTAATGAATGCAATGATGGTCCTGTATAGCTCCAGTTTAGTACTCAAATTGCAAGAAAACAGAACATTTTCGAATTGGATAGCAGAAGACAGTACATAGCCACTCCCACGTGTAATGTGCACACACAGGTACTAGTATTCTCCTTCTGTCACTAAATGAGTAAACTTGTTAAAAGGGGAAGCGCCGAAACTCCAAAACTTAATTGATATCAAACGCAAACAACTACCTAATTTTCACTGTCAGTTATTCCTCTTTAGAAATGCTTAGTCGAAAATAACGCGTTGTAAGTTCCAGATACAAATGGAAATACCTGTTATGTGTCATTGGTATTGCACGTTGCAAAGTAACGATGTGAATCGTATACGTTCAGTTGTATTAATTCCGAGTACAATTGAGGAGGAAGTTATAGGAGGAAAATTTTGCAACAATACAAATACCCGCGCTTTTGTTAATGTTTGACTGTTGTGTGTGCCCCATGTTTCTTTATCCCCAGTTTGTGCACATAAAAGGTGAGAAAAAAAACAACTTTGAACCCGTAGGCGATGATACGAAGGAGCATAGACCCCCCCCCCCAAAAAAAAGGGGGGGGGGGGACTTCGATTGCATCTTTCGTATGTTGTTTTGCGATTTTCATGAGTTTTATACCAGTAGTTTAGAAAAGTTTATTTAGGCGCTAAATCCACATTAGTTACTTTTGAGATACCATCGTTTTTTTACCATATTTTGTAGAGGCGTTTAAACAAATATAATCAAAAGGTGCATTTTGTTACTGTTGCTCTTAAAATTTATGTTAATAATTTTGTTCGAAGACGGGTGCAATAACAGTGGTCTAATATCAATAACTCCATTTTCATCAAAAATAGTCTTCTTACCTTTAGGCTTTTGGAATTAAGCTTTTCATACGGTGTGTACTGTGTTCAGAGCTAATGGGGCGTTCATTCATATCATTTACCAGAAATAATACTTCTATATTAATACCTGTCATCATAAATGAACAGAATAATGTATCACACTTTCCGGAATAGGGATTTAGTGGGGGAAAAACAATAGTACAACAATGGAACAAAGAAAAATTATGCTGTTTCATTTCCTATAAAAGGCGATTTTCATCATATCATGCAGCCACTTCGAAATATATAAATATAAGTGAATCATGGTTATTGAATGTTGTATTGATGAAGCAATGAAGTACTTGTAAATTAGCGACCAGTCGACTTACGGCTTCATGTCCTATCCGAGGAACTTGGTAGAGATAATACACTATACCAAAGGGCACTTATCATAAACGAATAAGTTTCGAACCATGGTCCTTGTGGTCGACCAGTAGGCCTACTACGGTACCGGCTGACCCAATAATTATTCACAGTTTAGTTTGTTCATGCACTTTTTTACTTTTACATTTTGTTTCATTGAAGCGAAGAGAAAATGACAACCTTAATGCCACCACTCAACATTTAATAGGATTTCATTTTTCATGTCTATGACATTAGCTACTGATTATTACTTGTGTGAAGTTACTACTAAATTTACTTTGATATTGACATGGATGAGATCCCAGTTGGGTTTCTTTTCCCCGTCAGCACTAGCTTTTTGTCTACGCCTTTGAAAAGTTTGTTAGAGTTGTTTGCATGATTGGTTTGAGTTGTATGGAATCTCAATCATGAATGAATATGATAAATGTGAGAATGAATAAACTAACCACACTGTGACATTTACAACATAGAGATCAGGAGGGCATTTCATCAAAGGACTTGTCGGACATTTTATCCGACAAATTTGCTCTCAGCCAATCAGATGCAAGCATTTCAGTAGCTTATAACAGTTTGTCGGATAAAACGTCCGACAAGTCCTTTCATGAAATGCCCCCCAGATTCGATTAAGAGACAGAAGGGTGATAGGCTCGGATCCAGGGGGCCTGGCGCTGACGGGACCGCCCCACTTATTGGGCCTTTGCCCCCCCCCCAAAAAAAAAGTATGTTGATGGATGATTTAAAAAAAAAAGTCAACTTCGTGCTATAATAATAATAATAATAAAACTTATATAGCGCCTTTTCCATAGGATAATACAGTAAAATGTGATTAGTACAAGTTCGTGTCCATGTAAATATTATTATAACAATTTTTTTTCTTACAGATTGGTTATTTTAGCATTATTATGTTACCCCTTATAAAGTCATGAATGTATAATTACTAAATATTTTAACCCCCCCCCCTTCTCTCCCTCTCTCTCCCTTTTCTTTTTCTTTGTTTTCTTTCTCTTTTCTCTTTTTTATGTTTTCTTTTCTTTCTTTCTTTCTTTCTCTCTTTCTCTTCTCTTTCTTTCTCGTCTCTCTCTCTTTCACTTTCTCTCTCTTTCTCTCCCATCACTTGTTTTAATTACAAACGGAAATATCGGCAGTCGAAGAACTGAAAAACAAACAAATCGAGCTGTAATGAGTAAACTTGATACTAATCGAAAGAGCAATAGTATTGATAATAATATTGATTGCTTTGAGATTCATACTCATTTCGATAATTGAATTTCTTGACTTTGGTTTAAAGAGAAAAAGTAAGAAAAAACATATTCAAAGTAAGTATGTTGCTTCCATGGACATTCTTTCAATTCAGCATTGAATAATGTCTTATTAAGCCCACCAGGAAACTACCCTGACAATTATGTAATCTTAATATGGGACGGTGTCATGAATAGTACTTCTTCTGTTCAAGCAGTATACACAAATCATAATAATTCTGTTCAAGCAGTATAAATCGTGATAATGGGAAAACAGAAGGGGAGAAAAAGTAAAATTGTAATAATGTTGTATGTTAAAAAAGATCAATTTAACGTTTTTCCAAGCATAAAGATATAAAACTTACAAAATTATTTGATACAAATTAAATGAGATAAACAATGCAAAAATAAACAAACATGAATATTAAATCGATAATAGTATGGACGGAGTGTCTATAGAAACGATGGGCTTGTTTGGACAAACGATGAAACGAATCTACGGTGAAGCAATGGCAACCACTGTCGTGGGGTCTAATTTTTCAATTTTTCTAGATTTGATGCCCTCTACTGTAAAGCTTTTATCATAAAATACGTACTTTATTGAATAATATTTATTATAATAATATATATTTAATAAAATATGTACTCATCTGATGAGAGCAACAAATTTCTGTATTGCTCCATCTGCGTCCAAATTCAGAAAGTCGTGACACCATCTCCTTTTTTCTCCTTGCTCTTTCCTCCTTTTCGCTTTGCATTTTTCCTTTTTATTCTGCTTTTATTTTGATGTTTGATTGATTTCGCTTCGTCTTTATATTCCATATTTTCTTCATCATATTCCGCTTATTCTATATCAATAATTATATCTCGATGTCTGTATGGTCATCATTTCACTTTTCCCTATTCCGTTTTATTTTGTTGTATTCTAAATTTCTCTTCTTCTTTATTTTCCATAGATATTCATCATCTTTCGGTTTCATTTATCTCGATCTGCTTGGTAAGTTTATAGCAGTCAATCGCGTTCAAGGATATTGGAGGGGTGATCGAGAATTATTAATTTTTTTCATAGCTCATGTGAAATATCTGAATATTTTACCATTGAGATGGACTAAACCAAGGAACAACATAATTAATTTCATTTAAAATATCTTTTTTTAATTCTAAATTGTACCTAAGCATATGTTTTCTAATTATTACCTCGGCGCGTTTGATAAAATAGTTTTCTTCGGTTATTGCCGCATTTATTCGTTTTCACGCTAGGATTTTTAAACAATATTCGATTTATTAAGAAACGCCATTAGCATTGAATATAAACATTTTCTGTGTGCAAAAAAATCTAGAAATTTGTGAGTTCTGGAAAAATCATAATCATACCTATCACATTATTTCTTCAATTTGCTGTAATACCCTTTAAAGCAAAATTAAATTCCCATACAAACCAGGAAAGGGATTTGGGAACTAATAAATATTATTTTTATCGTGTTAACCAATATCGGACATGTCACTGACTTCCGTAGTTTATTTTGTTCATGTATGGGAATGAATTTTCATCGTAAGCATAATTTGACATCGAAAAATACTCTGAAATCCGGCATTTTGTGGTAAAAACAAAATAATATTGTTTAACAAGGTGGTTTGAGGCTTTGAAAAAAGATCGAAAAGGAACACGGTCACTCACTCAGGAAAAAAAGAATAACGACGCCAAAAATCAAAGCTGTGTCCATTAAAATGACTGCGGTACTATCATTTGATTTGTAGAGAGACTTTTCCTTTATTCTAAACGCAGAGTGCATTGTAATTTCACTTAGATATTCCAGTGCCCTGTAACATAAAGACTTACGATCGATAAAAAGTTACGATTGATTTGATCTCGGTAGCCTCATTTGGAACGCAAGTACAGTCATGGATTAGGATTAGGATATGATTAAGATTAGGGTTACGACGAGAGTTAGGATTAAGATCATCAACCATAATGAGGCTACCGAGAATCGATCGTAACTTTTTATCCATTATGAGTCTTTATGTTACAGGGCACAGAAATACATAACAAAGATATACTCAAAAATATAAGAATGAGTTTATTCATGACCTCAAGAATATTCACAATAGGCGTACATGAAATTATCTCCGTTATGCTTGTACGCCCCTTCTTCTCTTCCTCTTCCATTTCCTCCTTACATCATCTCAGTCATGTAGCGGCGAAGATGAACGTGTAACCATGACAACCGTTACTAAAAGGCGCTCAAAGTGAGGGCAGATGTTTTCTTTGAATGTCTGTCCGCTGGATAAATAGAAAGTGATATATGATTCTTATTTGATCATGTTATGCATCACGTTTCATTGTATGAGATTCATTCACGCAATGACGAATATTTCAAAGCCTATAAATGCATTAATATTGCAGACCATTTTTGCATATTTTTATTCATTACATCTCGTATATATCAACAAACATTTACACATGAAAAAAAATTCACACAATTCCCATATGAAATATTTCATAGATTTTAACCTCCCGTAACAATTTTTAAAGAAGAATTTTCTATTTGAATACTAAGTTGTACAGGCTACCAACCGCACTACATTAGAGATAGCTGTATAATATTCTCGTGGGTCTGCGCGTCCTCAAAAGTGTCGAAAATGGTCTCATTCAGCCTTTTGGTTTTGTCGACGCTTTCCTTATAGAATAGGGGTGTTTTTTTCAAATCAAAGTGCTATTTCCATTCATATATGGGTGTTTTCAGCTTAAATCGCTGTTTGTGGTATTACATTTCACGGTGTTTACGACAAATTTAGGGTATTTTTTCCAGTCTGATATCGGGGTGCATATTTGTGCAATAAGAGACTCAGGGTCCATTTTCTGGGTATGTGGACACACATGGGTAGCATTTTTGTCTTTAAGTGCCCCCCCCCCCCCCCCCCCCCCCCACACACACACCCAGGGTATATATTCCACATAAATTTTTATTTTAAATAAAAGACTATTTCACAAAAATATCCAGAAGGTTTGAACATAAAAGTTCATGCACCAATTCACACTGTGCTTCAGCAAAACGAAAGGTGAATGACAAATTATTATAAATTGAGTTAGATCCATGTCTTATAATAATCACCATCAACTTGATTTGTGATTTAGGCATATATCATCATAGATCTTCATAATACGGGAATCCAATGACTAAGATTTTTATGATTGGGCCTTGTCAAATAAAAGAAAATCCCAATATGAACAGGTAGAAGGAGAAACAGACAAACCGCCCCTTGCCTACATTCTAAATATATTTTGACGCCCCTGTGTTATTTACAACATTTTTAGGATACACAGTTAGTGTACGCTGGGATTGCTTGTAACTCGTTGCACAAGTGGATTGTTTTACATGTTTTTTCTCATTGAACAACAAACAAATTATTTTCTTGCACTGGCGTGTTCAGGGGGCGAGAGTTAAGCGCCCCTTATTTTTTTAAACCACACAATGAACGTACATATTGATATCGGAAAATATTTGCCCCCCCCCCCCCTCCCCGATTAGGCTCAAATTTTTGGGCTCCCCACCATATTTTCATATCCTGATTCTACGGTTGTCTTGCCAAGATGGGGTTGTTCACATCATAACACCCCTTTCAGTATATACGCCATATTGTTGGCATGGTACAAGAGGAAATCTGGTACAGTTATTTACTCAGTCTCACAGACTCCTAGTCGACACTAAATCGACCAACAGATTTACACAAATGGTATAGTTAGCTAGTGGTTGGTTTGGGGACGTTTGATGCGGTGTGCCTGCGGCACGGATGATCCCGGATGCATCCCGGACAAGGAACGGAAGTGCACTCCAGGGAGAAACTCGTAAACGAACCGCAGAAAACTACTCTGAATATTTCATGAATACAAAGCATCTCTAACAAGCCAGGCACAATCTGTCTGTTTCTATCACTATTGAGGGTTTATGTATGAAGCACACGCAAAGACACGAGATTTTTTCTTCGAACCTCAAAAGATCAAGAGCTCGAAATGTGGAGATCGAAAAATATAGAAATGAAAGACAATCAATAACATCAAGACGTATCAAGTGCTTGGATTGTCACATAGCTAACTTTCTCGAGCCTTTGTTTACCCGCTAGAATGGCAAATTCATGACCAAATTCCTCACCGAGTTGCATGCAGTCATTCCTAGCCTGCTTTCTATACACCACAAGTGAAGCGTCGGGCATTGAGTGATATGCTATTGTGACATATCGGAGAAATAAAAGAGTTTGTATTGAGCGGTTAAACCGAGTGTGATGTAAAGACCTATTGATCTCGCATCACACGCACGCACAGACACTCAAGTTTATTATCACCTTTGAGGCTTTAGCTAGCGAGCTGAGCACACGAAATTGGATCTCATATCGCAAGCGGTGAAACGCGAATTGGAAGTCGCCGCAGTGTTTCGTTGGCGACACTCTCTTGCACTTGTAGTGTGTGTTTAGTAGTTAGTTTATAGAGCTTCTTAGACTTTTGGCGGGAGGATATGGCGACGGAGGAGACTGATACATCGACCCCGGCATTGTCGGCTGAAAAGATGGCGACATTGGCTGCGGAGACGATGTCTTCTCTGGCGGGAAGTCCAAAGAAAGAGAGGGCCGAAGATGATGATGATATTGCTATCATGCCAGTTCGGAGGAGGAATGCAAGAATGGGATGGTCAGCTCTTATCAGGTAAGATGAAAAGAAATCATCTCAATTTCCTTGGCCATGTCACTTGTGTTTGACTTTAATTTTAATAATATATAACCATTTGTTTAAGCTTATTTACCTGAATTATAACGAGGAAATGGAGGAAGAGTAAAAATTCATCTCGCTCTTCTTGAAATTTCTACAACATTGACATTCATGGTGTTGTTTACCATGTTTACCATGACAGAAATAGATTTGACTTGAGGAAATCGCTTAATGTCTCTAAAAGTTGACAGTCTCCTATAATTTCCCAACTCACGACGGCGTTTTATTTTATCCCTTGAGGATCGATTTGAAAAGAGATAGGGGAAAGAGAGAGAGAGAGAGAGAG
>CALNVZ010003431.1:28872185-28947395 GCA_940671915.1 Paracentrotus lividus | reverse complement strand
TGTGAGGCCCAGGGTCCATCCCAACCCCCTATGGGGTCAGTTGTTCCGGCGCTTTTCACTTGAATAAATCTTCTGGGATGCCGGACTATACGTCTCCCTAGTTGATTGTACTCCACGCACTCTGATGCGTTCCATCTGAATTCACCGTGTTTTTAGATCTACCTGGCGTTGCCATGGTGATATGGTGATAAAAGAAATGCATCGAGAAATATTTTCTAATCGCATGCAAATTATTGAAATGTCTTTCGTGTACGGCTTATACGTTACGTAAATTTTTACGCCCGAGATAGGAGATTGATATCACTCATGTATGACGAAATATTTATTTATTTATTTATATTAATGAAAAAAACACCCCCAAAAAACCTTGTGATTTATATCCACTCGGTCTAACAGCATCTGGTCCAATTCTGGGATTGTCTAATTCCACATGGGCAAACCACTTTGTCCTGCTAACAATGTTGTCGAAATTCTCACTTGACCAAATGACCACTTGGTCTAACTGTCACTTGGTCCAATTGCCAATTCGTCAGATAAATTGACTAATAGCATTTTAGTCTAATTCCCAATTGAATGTTTGTTGTATTGCCAGTTTGTTACAGGAATAGACCAAATGGTGTTAGACCACGTAGACATTAAACAAAATGGTCATTAGACGAAATTAGAATTGGACGAAACGGTTAATAGGCGAAGTGTCAATTAGAACAAAAGTTAATTAGACGAACTGGTTGAAGACGAAGTGGGATTAGACCATGTGGGATGAGACCAAACTGGCATTAGTTAACGTTGGTTTAGACCAAGTGGAAATTTACAGGTCGTGTAAGTCATTGTAAGTACAGTCCCTGGATAACTCTATAGGTAACACAATTTGTGGTTTGAGATTCACCATACGAGATTGTCATGGTAACATAGAAATGTAGGTATATAATGGAGATGGAGAGGAATATGGATAAGAATCTGCCAATAATATAATATTATTCCATGTTACAGTACCATATGCCCTAGATTATTTTGTTGTTTGACACATGCCTGATATCACACGGTGTGTAAAGAAAATGAATCAACGTTCATCAGAATGATCTCTTTATCAGTGGCGGATCCATATACGGGGGCGCAGGGGACGCGCGCCCCCTCTATAGTTTGAAAACCACCCATTGACTGTACTGATTAAAATCAGACAATTTCGGTGGCTCACCCCTTTATCGGGCGTGGATCCACCACTGTTTATTGACTTTGAATTTAGATTGAATTTATTGAAACTTCAAAATATTTTATCATCAAAATACAAAATACAAAAATATACATACCAATTACATTTACTTTCCGAACATAATATTGGAAGTATAATGGTATATGTTTTATTTTGTGTTTGAAATTCCTAGTGGCCTGAGCATTTAGGCCTATACAATAATTATAACAGTAATTTAATTTAGCAAGATATTTATAATTGTCATATTTAGATCGAAACTAACTTTCTGAGGGAGTACTCTAAAAGATACAACTCGTTATACATGTATATCGACACCAGTTTCTGTCACTAACCAAGCGCAGACAGTTTACAAATGTCACAAAACCGTTATGTAAAAACAAACCACGTCATTTCAATGCCTTTCAGATGCCTTTGTATATACAAAGGCAACACCAGCGAAAATCATTCTGTCATCATTAAATTAGGCGTAGAGCTGTTAGATTTACACATCAAGCCTATGGCTTCTGTATACAATCATAAACACCAGCGAACACCATGCTGTCAGTTAGCATAGCTATCTAACGAAGATAGCGAAGAGTTATAAAGGAGAGAAACTATAAGCTACTGTATAGCGGTGCGATAACGCCGCTAGCGCTTTTCTCACTCTCTCAAATATCTTCGTCTCTATTCTGTCGGCCCACTCGGGGGATGATACGACTCATATAAAGCGACAATCGCTTTGTTAAGATTCGTGGAAGGATTGTGATAGCTAGCCAGATAGGTCAAAGGAAGAAAACTGAGAAAGGGATGAAAGAATAGAATTGGAGAGAAAGAGAAAAAAAATCTTACCCCACAATTCGAGGACAATAAAAGAGAATTAAAACTGAATATTTGAGAAAGTGAGAGATCAGAAAGAGAGAGGGGTGGGGAGGGAGAAGAGGGGGGGGGGGGCAGAAATAGCGACAGGGAGAGATGAGAGAGAAGGAAAAGAGAAGGATAGAGAAAGAAGAGAGAGATTGGGAGAAAAGAGCGGATAAGGGGCAAAATGCGGAATGTTAACGGACACGACGAATAGCGAGGAGAGAGGGAGTGAGAACGAATTCCAGAATTCGAAAATGGGAGTAAAAAAAGAAGGAAAAAGGAGCTCAAGAGTCACTCTTCTAAATGAGAAAATGATTGGCTTTCACTTAATAACAAATGACAGGTTATCACGCGGCTAGCAAACGGGTGTAAGAGTTTTTGTACAGCGTGCCCTTTCCATATATTGACGGTATACTCTTACATGTCTTAGAAAAATTCATATAAATTGACATCTCCAAGGGTGCTCAATTTTGCCACAATTAGAGGAAACCTAATACAATGTAATAATGTGCCTATCAGCACATTTCTGGACTTTTCTCTTATCATATCTCAACACAGTTTCTTATGTGGTATAATAGGAGTGACAGGGATGCACCTATTACCCCCAATTTGTTCCGTTTCTAGGAATTACGAACTCCAAAATAGCAATCTGCGTCGCCAATCCCATTCCTTTTCTAATTTTAGGCGCCAACGTTCAGCGACGCCAATAAATCAACATGCAGTGGGGTATATATTATGAACAAGCTGTAAGAAAAAGGTATGGCTTTTTTTTCCTCCAATCACACATTATGAACGTGCATACTGATACATCAATTACAAAGATGACGTGAAACACAAGAATAAAACCACAAACACGTGTTTTAAAATAAAGAAGGAGTTGACTATCACTTTTCCGAAAATGAAAAAGGCTTCGTTAATCCGAAATTGAAATTTGAGATTATGGATTTCCCCCATGCATTTCCACAGAATTATGTCATTTCTTTCTAATGAGTTACGTTAAATGATCTGTTTATTTCTACTTATTCAGATGAGTATTACTAAATCTTTATATTATGTTTTCATAACATTATTATAATTTGTTATGTCTGTTGGAAATTAATAAATTCTATAATCTGAATTGGTCATTTTGTGTGAGACACTTTCAACACCTTTCATTCTAAATATCTTTCTTAGCACACATACGGTTAAAGTGCCCTCCCTTTCAAAATGCTGACTAGTACCTTTAAGTGTGTCCGCAGGTATTTCAATGTCGTAATTAGATCATGCCACTGCCATGATTTCTGATTAGAGAAGTTTTCTCGCCATCTTGTAATCAAAGGCCAGCTCGTATTTTGCAAGCCTATAAAAATAAAAGTCCTATAGGCCTATATGGTGTAAAGATGGGGCGAACAAAGTGCCCATAGTTTTTCAATTTTTTTTTTAAAGTTTAAAATCAAACATCACTGCTACCAATTTTTACAATAAGAAGGGGAATTAAAAGAAAGGAGTTTTTATATCTTAATTTTAAGTATGTATCTAGGGGCTACCCAACCCCCGAAGTAAATCTGGAATATAAAATTTACTTAAAAGTTGATTTTAAAATTCTACTTCATGATGGTGTATAAAATCCCCCCCCCCAAAAAGAAAAAAAAAAAAAAAAGAAAACCACCAAAAAGGGCTATTGTAATGCAACATTCTCAAGCTTATCAATTATAATAATGGATGCTTTTTGTGTATAAAGTCAAAATAAGAGAGAATGAAATTATCAACTGAGCCTCTAGCATTGCCCTGAAAATGTCAAATTTACACAAATGATTATGGTCGAGCTTTAAGACGCGGAAATTTTTCACTACCGAGCACGAAAGAAAATGGAGTGATTATAATCTTATTCCTGATCTCATTTAAATTTCAAATGTCACTTCGCAAGTCTACCTTTTTTGTATTGTTTCCATGGCAACTTCGCAGACTGCTGTCGAAAGTGAATAATTAGAAGATATTATCACCTTGAATGGAAATTAAAATCGTGGCGGCTTTAAAACGGATTGTAATTATAATTATTGAGCTGTCTCACAGATTAAGGTTTTATTGTTGTTTCAAAAGACATAAATATTAAAAATATATAAATATAATCATAACACTAAAATTGATTGATTTAATTTGATTTTTTGTATGATTTCTTATTGTAATAATAAAACATAATATTAAGGCATTCACAATGACTTATACAGTGTAATATTATTCGACAACACGACTACATTCAGATTTGGTGATAAAACAGAGATTAGTAGTCAGTTTCTTAGTTTAATCACTTTGGCCCGTATTCACAAAGGTGTCCTATAGTCTGTTTATAAATCTGTGTTTCAACTATGAGTAGCAAAATGAGGCACAATCTGTCAACGTTAACACGTTTACTGGGTTGTTGGATCGTACTTTAATGGTCAGGAAACGTTTGTTTTTATCATTCCCAGGCTTTTTTTTTCTTTCTTTCTTTTTTTTCTTTTTTTAGAGTTTCAGTACCAAAAATTCTGATAAATCAAACATTCGACTGTTCCGGATTGTGTCACGTTTTGATACAGCACAGATTTAAGCTAGGCTTAACTTTAGGACGCATTTGTGAATACGGGCCAATACTTCCAAACCCGATCCCACCTTTAAAGCGTCTAAGGATTAATGTTGATCTTTTGAGATGCGATCCTCCATCTCATGTCTTCCATCTCCCCTTAGATACCATGGCAACAGCAATATTCTCATAAGAATGAATTAATATGAAAATGTGTTTATACACAAGAAATTTATCATTAAAGGCTATACCGTAACTTAATAATGAGCGTATTAAATATAACGTAATTCTATATGAATACCGTTATTAAAGATAATCGCAACCGTTATTTTGCTAATGAATGAATTAAGTATAATTTGTTCATATCGTTAACGACATTTTCAAGAAAAACATAATACAAAATATAATTTCAAATGAAATAATGTTATAGAAAATGTTGGATGATATAAACCATAGATTAGGATTTTAAAAAGGTATAGATAATTATGATGCTTTAGGCATGCATGGATGCCAGCTCTGGAATTATGAATACCAAAACAATGCAGCCCTATAGTCAATCGGCAAAAGGTAGCAAGTGACATTATCAATAAAATTTGAGTTTGTTTATAAATGCTCCAAATAAATGCTCCAAATTTTATTGTCCGGAAAGGATATTTATTTTGCCCCTTTTCTCGTGGGCCCGGCAGCCTTTTTTATTAGTCCAAATTTCATTAATTAACATTTTCTCGCGTTTAAAGATTCAATAAATGAGATTAAATTGACATCGGTGGATAAAAGACGGGCAAAATTCGCTGTTTTACAGGAAATTTCATTTTTGTTAATTTACTTCCTTTTGTCAAAGTAGGGCAGAATAGCAGCAGCAATAGACCCCCCCCCCCCCAAAAAAAAAAAAGTTTAATTACCATAGCTATAAGACAATACGATGCAATTTAGGGACTAGAATATTATTGACGAATTAGAGTCTGGACAGCGTTTTGAACTAGATCTTCTGATTAATTTTTGGAATGATTTTGTGTGTGTGTGTATGAACAAACATGCTGTATATGAAATATCAATTTGTGTTTTTATAATTAAGCTTCATTTTATCATGACATCCATCATGTTAATACAACTTAATTTATTTATGGTTCTGTAATGACAGTGGCGGATCCAGACGCTTGAGAGTCGTGCAGCGGCGCTTTTTTGTTTAATTCTATTTAATTTAATTTTTTTTTTTTTTTAACCATGCATTGAGGATAATTTTATCAAAAATGTTCCCGTCTGTGTATCATTTTTTAAAAATTGTTTTGTTCAGCTTTTTAAAATGTTTTCTTTTTGTTTGTTTTGTTTATGTTTTGTTTGTTTTGTTTTGTTTTGTTTTGTTATTTTTTATTGGGGGGGGGGGTTGTTTTTTGTTTTGTTTTGTTTTGATTTGTGATTTTTTTTATTTTATTTTTTTTATATATATTGGCGTCTGGTCCGTGACCCCTTAATTTCATATCGTTATAGATCATACATTTACAGGTACCCCAGTCTTGGGTACACCAGTCCAGATTTGCATCCACATTCTTTTTCAATCGTGAATAGGAAAATATTTTTGAAACTGTCTTGAACCATAAAATCCAATTAAGCATTTTAAAAAAGTGACCATTGTAGACATTTTTTAAAGCCATTCAGTCATCAAAAGAAACACTAATTCTGAGGAAGTCCATGCTGGAGCTACATGTATAAAAGTTGACCACATAATTACGAGAAATAGATGATGGTGATGAAGAAGATAAGATGAGCGCTATAAACATTATTGATCATATTTTATCAAGCGATATTCGGCATTCTAAATTATCATTACCCTCTTTTTTGAATTATTTTCAGAGGCAGACCCAGGCGGGTGAAACATCCCCTCCTCCTTTATTAGATACCGCACATTGAACGTACTATAGCCTAATTTGGTGGGGTATCCATTTGGTGCATGCCCCAAATCTTTCTTAATTCGCCCCCTCTATTTCCGAATCGTGGACCCGCAGTTGAAATCAGAAAATTTCGGAGGTGTCCCTTATCGGGACTTGCTCCCCTCACCCCCCCCCCCCCCCCACCTCATTTTTAAATCCTGGATCTGCCTGCAATCCACTGGCTTGAGAGTAAAAAAGACTATAGGACGAGGACTGAATATTGTATTTTCCTTTTATAATGTTTTTGTCAAGAGATGGCAGTATGACTGTAATTCTGTCAGTAACTTTTCACATAAATGCATGCAATGCATGCAATATGCATGCGCTGCATATGGTTTGTTTATAACTAAAAGTTGAAAAGTTTGGCTTCTAGTATTCTCGCTACCAGTTCACAATCCTCATATTTGCTCGAACTTATGTCTGTTGACATTGTCTGGTCTGCCTGTAGTCCTCACTTTGATTGTTCAAGGATTGCTAAAGAGATAATAAGATGGCCGAGCAAAGAAGAGAAAGGATGGAAAAAGTTGCGATGATGATGAGAAGTGTAGATGAGGATGCTGGTGGTGTTTGCTCGCAGAATAATGATGCTACCGATGAGAATGTTTCGGCCGTACCTAGCCGCCGCAGGACAGTGATCGAAGGCCCTTGCTTGTCCCGTTCGCGGATGATGATCAGTGGGATGCGGTAAGACAGCGGGAGGGAAAGAGGGCCAAATTATTTTCTTTAAAAAAATTACTAGTTTCAAGGATATGCTAAATAGGGCAGGACTGGGCCTTTGACTTTTAAAAATCTATCATGGTGGATGGTCATGATGACATTTTCCTTGCCAATTGACAATTCATTTTGTTTGAAAAGTCCTGATGTAAAAATTAATGTTTTGTTCGAACAGTAACAACAAGTTAGACCTATTTAAAAAAAAAAACCTGTTAAACACACTAACCAAGAATAAATTACATGGTGTAGGATTCGTATGTAACTTGGCCTAATTTACTACTAGCTTGGCTTCTGTTCCCAGTCTGTATGAAAAATATGACTAGAGAGGTAGAGTGAATTTAACCAATAATTGGCAATTGGTTTCTATTTCATTACAAAATATAACCATGGTAACAACAGTTCACAAGTCACAAAGTATTCAATTGGGGGGGGGGGGAAGGTGAAACGGTGAGTGAAAACGAGTGCAATAACAGAAAGATGAGACTAGAAATTGAAATTAAAGAGCCAAAAATATTATCTGAAAGCCTCTGGTGTTTGAATTGAAAGTAGATCTAACTTAGAGATCTATAGGAAGCAGAAGTGTAAAGTTCAATGAGTGTGTCACATAACGATGAATTAAGAGCTATTGAAAGTGAAGTATTAATGAGCTAATTAATGAAACCATACTATTGCTATACAAATACAACTAACTTCATCACATGCATGGTTTTTTGCAGTCTTTTGTATGTATGTAGTTGTTTGTGTTCAGATCTTGTTGGAAGTGTATGGCAAATGCGGGTCACTAAATGTATTTGCAAAATGTATAAGTACTGTCAATTCCAGAACTATAACGTACCGGTAGGCTTGCATTTCTCCAAATATGGTAAACAGTAGGCTTACAAGACCTAGATCAAAGTAGATCTGGGGGGGGGGGGTGTTTCACAAAGAGTTAAGTAGACTTAAAAACCGCACTTAAATCGTTAGTTTCATGAGTTATAATACGCATCACCTCATTGGATTGACCGTGCTCAGGGGATGCGCGCCATTGTTAAATCTATCAATTAAATTGCGCGTTATAAAAGAAGATGCGCGTAGAAGTTAAGTGCGACTTTAAGTCTACTTAACTCTTTGTGAAACACCCCCCTGGTATTTAAACATCTAGTAAACCCCTGTGCCCTGTGCCCTTTAACATTGAATTACAAGCAAAATAATTGAAATGACCAATCACATTGAGACTTTCATGCAAACAGTCAATATTTGACAATTCAACAGTAATAGTGGGTACATGGTCCGCCATTCAGCGTACATGGTGCTCAAAATGTTCACTTATTATTACCCAGTCAGGAACCCGACTGTATTGATTAAGCCTTTGAAATTTTGAGAATGTAATCATCAACTACACTAAGAAGGGTTAAGCAACTCTGTTTATCAATGAAATTACCAGTCATTTTCATGACAGAACAATATGTAGATTTTTTTTAGCCCTACTTGGCAAATCTAAACGGCCTTTATATTTTCGCAAAATAACATGTACCATGTTTTTGTTACTACAATAACTATGATAATTGTTTGTTGTATAATTACTTGTATATATATGTGCATCAGTTCGATATTATTGTAAACACATACTTTTCAGCTTTTTAGCTGCTGTATGTGTGTCATATGTTTTTTCCAAATAAACCATGCAATGAATGAATGAATGAATGAATTTGTTATCTAGACCCTAATAGTAATACTGTATTCGCTGTTATTTTCGCGCGACTAATTTTTCTCGCTGAGCAGCCTCAAAGAATGTTCACAGGTTCTTGAATTTGTGCTGCATGTTTATAAGCACGCAATTGAACCATCCCAATACATGCATAAAAAAGCATGCTCATATATTCGCGGGTTTTTAAATTCGCGGCTGCTGATCTTCGCGCGAAATCCGCGAAAATTAATGTACCGCGAATATGTCCACGTTTACAGTAGTTATTTGGTTTGTAGGGTAGATCTATTGATCAGTCCTGAAAAGTAGGGTTTACTGTAATATACTGATATCATAATTTACATTCTTTTAGGTCGGAAAATTGTGCCATGTCTTTTTAAGATCATTTCACACAGTTATCTTCTTCTTGATACGATAGGGGAAAAAGCTGTTTGACAGTTTATGATAAAATATGTTCAAAATTATGGCTCAACTTCTTTTTCTCAAACTGTATTTTTTTTTAATGTGTGCATGCCATTTGTCTTGGCTATAGTAGGACTAGATGTATACATTATAACTCTTTTCATGTTTTATGGTAGGCCTACTGTTGACATTTTGGTGGTGTGCCAGTGTTGTGTTACAGTTTTCCTTGAACTTGTGTGCAAGCCATCAAAACTGATTATTGATAATTATAAGAAGTCGATTTTGACAATGGAAATGTGTAAACATTAAATTAACATTTTTATTGGCACTGAAACAAATTTCAGCGAGGCAAGAGTGTAATCTATTCAGGATATAATCTCAGTTTCATATATCCGACCACCAAATTTTGTTCAAATTTTATGCTTGGTCTACACGTTGGTGGTGTAGGGTTTTGATGGTTGACTCACTGATGTATACAATGTGTAGTGTAAGCAGCAAATTGTTGTTTATAAATTCTATTGATTGAAGAACTTTCAATAATTGTAGGTAGACAATACAGGCAGGTATGAGCTTTTTGTCATTTTATATTATAACAATAAATATCCCTCAGAACTATGTCAAATTAATTCAATAAAATAAACTTTTGTGAAGTGCAATGACAGATATTGTAATTATCACCGTCTTCGTCCAGTTGGACCTACATACATGAAAATATTCTAGATGAATTAAAAAAAAAAGTATAATTATGTTGAAATTAATTGATGAAATATTTTGGCTAACACTAACAGAAGATCTACATGTACTTGGAATAAAGTTAGGGACAATATTTTTCTGCTAAAACCCCAAAATTGACACCCTAGATATCGGAAATATTTGTTAACAGACAATATACATGTATCTATGTAGCACAATACCTTACAATTGCATTATATTAAATCTAATGCCCTTGTATGGTTTTGTGCAATGGATAGAATTAATTTGCCATTAATCATCAAAGCAAACACTGATTATCCAATTAAATTCCCCTGTAATGACATTTAGGAAGCGATAAAGCATGGAGTAGATTGTTTCCTATGAAGGACTGTGATAACTTTGCTCTGGCAAATGGATTATCACTTTCCTGAATAGACACAGAATAAAAAAAAAATATTTACTTTTTATTGCAAATTGAAAATGATTCTCTTCCGGTAGCTATTTGATGAATATGATATGCCATCTCAAAACCAAAATTAGTCGCTAGAAGTGATTTTTGTTTTGTTTGTGCGTTACGATTTCACAAATTGGTCTGTGCACTCAATTGATATCATTCATATTATATGTAAACTGTAGGCTTACATAATATTTGAAATAAATTATAAAATGGGCTCCAAGTTATGTTTGGAATAAAAGAGCTACATGCAGCACACATGGTTTTTCTCTTTTATATCTCATTTTAAGGGGAGAATCAGATCAAGTTAAAGGGGAAGTTCACCCTGGAATTTTATTGGTTTTAGAAAATGCAGAAAAAATAAAAGAAAAATATGAGTGAAGGTTTGGAGAAAATCGACCAAAAAATAAGGAAGTTATTAATATTCAAAGTTTTGATTCTGTGACGTCACGTGCGAGCAGGTCTCCTATGTGTTATGTAATGTAAATTCCATAAAGTGTCATTTTTTCAGAAGAAATTTAATTATGTCATCTGTGCGGTCGATATATGTGATGCGTCACGTCGAAAGGAGAGACTATTCGCAATTTTTGAAATCCATTTTATTTGATATTATTGATCCCTGATTCATTGCCTTTGAATTTGATATATAACCCGACTGTAAAGAGTAAATGAAGGTGGAGATATTAGCCTCTGAACGCGAGGAGATTGTGGCTCTTGGAAATCAAAATCAAGAGAGAAAACGTCTGCGAAGTTTTGACTTCCTTTGTTACCCGCGGCCAGAAAAATAAGAACACTCTGTCACCGGCTGTACTCAACCGAAATCGCTAGCTACCACTTGTTACAAAGGTGAACGACTTGACCAATGAGGAGGCTGCATTCAGGTATACAGAGAACAATATCTCGTCCATCACGAGGCAAGCGCAGCAAGCGGATTAACGGCGTGTTCAATCTTCTCAAAAAAAAAAGAGCTGAATTTGGTTACACACAAACTACACAACATTAAAGTTTTAAAAAGTTTAATTTTGTGTAAATTCTTACGGAACTTTTTGTCGAAGTGAAGGGTGATATAGCGGAGACGTCTTCGCAGGAATCGTTTCTTCGAGACGGATAAAAAGGTTTATTCCGTCTTTATTCCGTCGAGGAAAAGTCTCCGAGATTATCTCCACGACAATTTTCAAAATTTGTTTACAAAAATAGCGGAGACGTCTTCGCAAAGGAATCGATTTTTCGCGACGGATAACGTTTATTCCGTCTTTATTCTGTCGGAGGAGAATCTCCGAGATGTTTTCAAATCTGTTTCAAAGCAGTTTCAGAGAAATGTCTCAAAGTAGTATCCGCGATATGAACGTTCGGAGACGTCTCCGCGCCGTCTCAACAACTAGTCTCAAACTTGTTTCTAAGCCGTCTTAAAGTTGTTTCAAAGTAGTTCCCAAAAAGTGAGATACCAGCCGCAGTTATAAACTAGATTGATTTGCCACTCTCCCCCCCCCCCCTTAGCTCATTGGTTTCCACATAATGCAATATCAACCAATTTTAAAACCATATTTTTTTTTTTTCAATTTTAAATTAGCATCTCTTACGCGTCTTAAGACTTTAACCTAAATACTTGTATCGAAGTATTATGATCACGTCACCTCTTTTGTGTGCTCTATGTTTCCCTGATGGAACCAAATTTGTTTATAGGGAGGTTTAATTCCCATCAGGACACACAGATATCGCGGCCCAAAATAAAATGCTGAAATTAACATCATTTGATCCAGATAGCTAAGTCAAGCAATAAGTAGCTTCCCCACATAACCCCCCCCCCCCCCCCGATTGTTAAGATTTGACATTCGTTTGCGTGCTCCGCTATCCGGATGAAACAGCTTTATTCACAGCTACAGCAGGTTGTGTGGCATCGCACAGCTGGAGTGCAGCTAAAGAGAGTTTTAGTTCGCTATTCGCTCACAAAAACGAAAACAAAAAGCCAATAGAAAATCCACAAACAACAATGACCGTGAACGTCCAACAAACAAAGCCATGCGTTGCTAAGGCGGAGCTAAACGGAGAGGGGAAATTGAGCGTGGACGTGCGCTTGTATGTCCGAAAAAAAAAATTATGACCGAAAAAACACTCGCCGAAAAACTGCTTTTTTACCACTTTCCCGTTATCATTTTCACTCATATTTTTTTACAGAGCAAAGATGAAGCATGGTAGAACCAGAAAATAATAAAAAAAATTTCCTCAAATTTTGAGTTTTTTATTAGTTTGTCGATTTACTCGGATCTTTGATCTGCGACTTCTCTCTCATTTCGGACAAGACGTTATCACATATCGTCAAACATATGTTAATATACATGCCTCTATCAAATGGACACATTCCTTTATCAAGAACATATGAAAAAGACACATTTGTGGGAATTTACATACACAACACATGGGAGAGCTGCTCGCACGTGACGTCACAGAATCAAAACTTTGAATATTCATAACTTCCTTATTTTTTGGTAGATTTTCCCCAAACCTTCACTCATATTTTTCTTTTATTTTTCTGCATTTTTTAAAACTAATAAAATTCCAGGGTGAACTTCCCCTTTAAGTTATTTTAAAAACTTTCTGTTGACAACCTCCCCATTTATTACACTGTGAAAAATGCAGGTACATTGTAGTCAATAAATACATGTAGCTACTGTAACTGTGATGCACCTTGAACTCAGGAGAGTATAATTTTGAGTTTTTTTTTACAAGGGACCAGTTCAATGGAACGCTTTACAAAATGACATTAAATCATCCCCCACATTAAGTTCATTTAAGTCGAAATTGAAGTCATTTTTAATTAATTTAAATGTTAAGCAAAGCAATGATAACCTTTTCTAAAATTTGTATCAATAAACCAGTGGATTTGTTATGTTTTGTTTGATGTTTTACTGTTTTGTTATGTTATTATTGTTTTGTCTTCTTTTTATTGAAACATATTGTTAATATAGTATTGTAATATTTATATGTTTTGGGGTCAGCCTCACATAAGGGCCCAATTCCTTTTTGGCTGCTGCCCACTCATGCATAATTTTTAAAATTGTATTCTATTGTATCTTATTTTTACCTTGTATTCTTATAATCTTATGTTCATGTTTTTCATGTTTTTTTTTATGCTTGAGAGAAATAAATGGAATTGAATTGAATTTATCTTGTATGGATTACATGTATCTTCACGAGATAGATGAAGAAGAGGCAACTTAAATAAAGTTAAAACAAAAATACAACAATCCTACTTTCCAGAAGTACAAGTACTGTTACAAAATTTGAAACTTAAATTAGGAAACAAAATTCGAAGCATTCTTCTGAAAATTTTCTTGCTCGCAAAAATCAGACTTCTTTATAATTTGGGTTTGATCAGACTTTTCTACTTTATGATATTACTATTACATGTATTTATGACCCATTTATCTGTCATTAGACTTGCATTAAACTTTTTGAAGATCCAGTTCTCGTATATTTTTTAGTATCAGAATTAACTTGATAGGGTAGGCAACCCCCTTTAAATAATGATGAAGCTAACACTGCACAGAAATTATACCTTTGATGCCGCTGGTGGAGCATGCACTCCAGAAAATTGATTGTTGAATAATTATTCATGATTTTCAGGGTGATTGCAAGTTTTTGACAGTCTTGTTAATGGGAAGATTTGGGTTGGAAACCCAGTGATCCACTTACCCATTTTTCAACAGGCACCAAGTTTGTATATATTGAAGAAAACTTTTTTTAAAATATAACTGTGTGGAAAAGTAAATAATTTACTGAATACACTATAGATTGGATTTGAAAATCAAATCTACTTAAAATTGTCTTTATTCGGACTAAAACTGTCTTTATGATGACTAAAACTGTCCAGTTTACAGTACAGTCAGAAAAAATAGAATTGGCATGGTGTAATATTTTTCCTCTGTCTGTATTGTACAGTATTAAAAAAAGGTAAATTATGCATAAATTTGTATACCAGACTATTAGATTGCCTTCATGTAGGTATGAATTCAGTAGCGTGTATATGATTAGATTGTACCACACCATTAATTAAAAGTGGTATATGTGATACATATTTTTTGGGGAAGGTTTCATCAGCTTAAAAGCCTGTTTAGATATTCAGCGCTCTACTTTCATTAGGTCAATTCACGCACTGGTGGCCCTTTACAAAACAAGAGTTTTACCTTGATGACAAGCTTATTGTGTATGCAGTATGTACATGCAACTATCCGTATTGTATCCATGTGGATCCCCTGGGTCGAATATTTTTGTCTGAAAAAGAGGGTTGACAGAGAGAGAAAGAACACCCTCCAGCCCCCCCCCCCCCATTTTTCCATAAAAAAAAAAAAAAAAAAAGCAAAAATGAAGAAAAAAAAAGACCCATAAAAAATTACATATTTGGTACTACACTGTATACTCCATATGAAATTTTTTAGGGAATTACCCTTTTATCTTGGAAAATTGATTAAATAAATAGAATTTTTATATCATCTCTTTTATTTTAGTCTAGAGCAGACATGATTATTGCTTGATATGTTCATTCTAAAGTCAAAATGTATGTGTACACAGTGGAGGAGTATTTGCTTTATATAGGCAATTTAGTATCATCAAAATATGTACCAATATTTGCTTTTTTTATTACATGGAGCAGTATACAAACTTATGTCACACATTTAAGAGGAAAACAAAAAAAGAAGTACCGGTAGTTTGTATTAGGCAAAGAGGAAAGTCCCTCATATTTTGTGGAGTCATTTATTAAAGGAAGTATCAACATAAATATGGGGCTTGTTATTGCATTGCTTTTGTAACTCCAGACGAGGACCTTGCTTTGGTTTCTACTGCCTTGGAAAATGTTAAAGTCAATAACTGGGAAGATGTGTGAAAGGTGTATTTGATTGTGATGGGCAAAGTTATATCATTACATTTTCTGAGTGTCATTTTATTTTTTGGGTCATAGGGCTTGGCTCCATGTTACAATGTATTAACTAGGGTGTGTGGATACACTCTCAGTGGGTACAACAGTGATTTTTTTAAAGATCTCAATGCTACTTTTTTGTTTGATTCCTTTTAGAGCTCTTTGTTTGAAGGAGGAATTTAATAGCCCTTTTGTCAAATTTGAAGTTATACATGTACATGTGTTTGAAGATATGGCACATAATGATCGCTGAAACATTTGGTCAAATTACAGGTAATTATATGTAGGTGGGAGGCCCCTTTTTTATATTGTTTTGGTTTGGGTGCGGAAGGTCTGAGTTTGGGGTGGGGGAGGGGGTGTCGAGTTTTTTGATGGGGGAGGGTGTCGAGTTTGGGGTGGGGGGGGGGTCTCGAGCTTGGATAGATCCTTTGCTGGGGTGCAACCAGGAAGAGGTTTGAAATAAATGCATTAAGCAGAGGGGCGGGGCATTCAGAGAGAAGAGGTTTTTTCAAACAAAAAAGAGAGAAATTGAGATAGGAATGAGGAAGTTAGATTGGGGTAAATAGGGGTAGGAGAGAAGAGGGGAGGGGGAGGAGGCAAGGGAAAGGGGGAGGTGTGGAGAGGCAGACAAGATGTGATGGGTCAGTACACATATGTAGGGAATAAAGCAATCTTGAGCAAACTGATCAACACTCTCGTTGAGGTGTGTTATAACTAGAGGCCTAATAGCTAGACTAGCAAGTCTATATGTAGTCCTGGACCTACTCATAGAGATAATTATAAGAAGAAACAGTGTATAAATTAACCTATAATTTGTTTGGGAAACTAAAATGTGTAATGTTTTGAGGAGAAGAGTATTTAGTTTGATACTTGGTAACATGATTATGATATCGCAGTGTGAATTTTTATGGTAGTGAAAAAGTGTGTTAACATTCAAAATAGGCATGTATTATATATTAAGACTACGCTGTTTCAGGATGTTGTTATTATGGATTATGAATCAGGGCAGCTTTGAGTAATTTACTTGAGGTGGTGCTAAGCAGCTAGGCTTGCTGGTTGCGTCATTACATGTTTGGCTTTCAAGTATGTACCGTTTATCCATGCAAGATATCCCCCTATCATAAGCTTTTCATTTTGTTTTTCATTGGTGGTTTAAGCTGCCTTGGATGGACTATTGAAGTGGTGTATTCAACCAAGGAACTACTAGGAAAAAGAAGACCTGTCAAACAATAAAAACAATTGGACTCCCATAATAAGGAATGGATCAATAAATCACTGGAAGTCAATACACATAGACAGTTGCTATAAATGAAAAAGATGTTGTTTGTAATTTATTCTTCAAACTTTAGATTATGTTGTTTATCTTGGGGGGGGGGGGGGAGGGGCATGGTTAGAGTGGAATTCTTATTTAGAAGGAAACCTTTTTTTATGTAGACAAAAGTTTGAAGAAGGAAACTGATGAATGAAAGAGCAATTGTTGATTGTTTTCACTAGTGGAATGCTTTAAATGCAGAAATCAGGAGTTTAACAGTCATATCAGAAATGGATGTAGAGGCTATTTTCATTAGATTACTGTATAAGCCAATATTTTCGCGTACAGATATTTTCGCGATTTTGGACTAATTGGGGAAATTCGCGAGAGCAAAATTTCGCGATTTTGGTGATGAGTTCATTACTATAAATAGCCTTGTACTGAAGTGGAAATTTTCGCGATGACCGACTCGCGAAATTCGCGAAAATAAAGTCACTGCGAAAATAACCACTATATACAGTAGCTTTTTTTTTTAATGTCATGACAGACATGACAATGAATGAAGGCACATCGACCCATGTAGAAACTATCTGACACAGCAGAAGATAGTTGATTGGTGCCCTCTTGTGTTGTATTGTATGGCAGTGTGAACTGTGAAACGTTGGCTCATCCGGATGAAAACAGTCATAGTGTACAGTCATATGGTTTTACTAATAGAAGCCGCACATTGCACATCGCAATCAAATCACACCATTGATTGTAAATATTGCCAAGTTATGTAGTCTAATTCTCAGACAACAGTATTGATGGAAAGAAGACAACACTTATTTGACTGTTTTCAAGCCCTATTGTAGTCATATATAATACTGTTAGAATATTTTTAAATATATTTATACATCCTGCAAACTTACTGTACAAACAATGTAGGGCCTAAATGTGTGATCTTACGTGTATCTACATGTACATTATAATGTACTTAGAGTAGCCTCTATTCAATATACGTCATTGGAGCATAAATTAAAACTGTCCATGGTTCTTAATTTTTTTTAAATCATTAAAAAAAAATGACATTACCGATTATAGTAAAAGTTAGAAAGGGATTATATGCAGTACCGGTACTTTTATCAAAATGGGTCTTAATGTGATGAAATAAATACTCTTCTAACCAGTCCCTCGAATGAAAACTGTTCTATGCCACATTGTGGTTGCAAGGAGGAAAGAACATACTTTTTATACAATTTTTTTTTTTTTTTTTGCCTGATATTTCTGCATGCTTCTTCTTTTTACACGTACAATTTTTGGTTGGTTGGTTGGTTGGTTGTGGTTGTCCCATCCATCAGATGATAAATGAGGTAGTTAGTGAGAGGGCGCTAAATATAATTTTACACAGCCATTGTGATTTTCGATTAATATTGCACACTCTACAACACATGTAGGCTTACATGTTACCAGCACAACCCCTTATAAGTGTCTGATAGGTGAGACTAAGCCTGGATTAAAGGTTATTGTTCGGCTGTGCCATCAGCTGGTATGCTATTCCTATGGAGAAGTGAACGCTCACCGTCCAATCCCACTGTGCAATCCCACTGTGCATGCATGCTGGGCAGTCTGTGTACTATTATGTGTACCGTGACTAAATACTACTCGCCCACACAGTCAAACACATGGGGGAAGCCCTAGTGTCGTACATTTTCTACAGACGAGCACATACTTCTCCAGATTTGCTAAACTTAGCCTTGTGTCATTCCTTATTCTGTCTCATGAGTATTGTTTTTAACCTGCAGCAGTGCGTGAAGTGGAACTTTCATTTTCAGCTTAGAATTGAATCAAGTTGAGTCCATTCATGGCATACCAAACTGATTTAGACTTGGACAGTCAGATTTTGTCGAAGAGATTGTGCAATACTTGATTGCAAGCACCCTAAATCTTGTGTCGTCAATGTGAACAAGTCAATCCAATCTCGGCAGTGACTCGTTAAATGTGTAGAATCTAAACCAGATTCTGCATTCTAAGACTTCTCCCAGCTTAGCTACAAGTACAATACAACGAGGAGTGCAATTAGACGTTATATACGCAGTGCCATCATGTTGAAGAAGCTAGCGTGTAAGAAGGGTCTTGACCATGACGCCACCGTGGCGGAGGAGGGAATGTGCAATGGTGTTCTGTCAACAGTTTGTTCAACCATGCATCCTTCGTAAGTGTTGCAATGATGATGAAATTTTGAGCTCAACTCAACTGGGCAATGTTTACAATTATTGATTTACATGTTCACATGTATCTCAATGTTTACAGTATATTTTACTACTTTATTTGTATGCTATTGTAATCTATGTACCCTTTCGACACTAATGCAGTTTCGTATATCCTACACTCCGCCCTACCCGAACTGGTGCCCTAATCCTAGTTGGCGGACGTCGCCATAAAGCATAAGCCGTATCCCTTCTCGTCGCCGTATTGAACCACTATCCCTTCTTGTGTGGAAACTGCATTAGTGCCCCCTTTTCTACATACTACATTTATATTGCAGGTGGTAAAAGGGCATTAATAGTTTTCTCATGTAGCAAAAACTAGCATAAATGCAGAGATGCTACAGAATAATCATAACATTACATTGTAGAAATTAGAACATGTATGACTAGCTCAACTATTTGAAGCAGCTGAACCAAATGACTTCTCAAGAGAGAAAACATGAATTAATGTTTAGTGATTTATACAGTCATGTATCTTTGCTTTTGTTTGTTTGTTTTTTATTTTTTGTTTTTAATGTTGACAAAATATGTTCATTTACTGATATCTAATAAATTTCAGTTCAATTCAATTCATGAATGATAACCTTCTGCTACAAGTCGTTCAATTTTGGGAATGCATTTAATATAAGCCTATAGATTTCTAATTCTTGTGACCAAGAAATAAATCTTCTTTTGGACTCTACTTTGAGTAGGATTCTCTTCTCTTTTGAACAATATGTTGGCTACCCATTGTACATGGAGATCAAGAGATTAAGGGATAAGTGGATTACCGGTAAGTTAAGTAGATACCTGGAAGTTCATATTGATTAAAGCTCTGGTAAACAAAAAAACAACAAGACATGAATGAGTCACTACGACAATGGCAAATCCGCACAGTAGAAGGACTTACTTCTGGAAAATAGGTGTAGTTGGGGGTAGGGATAGTTGGAAATGGACGATAACTAAAACATAATGATAAATCCATCAGAAATATGCATGGGCTATCCTGTCCATGTATCTTTTTTACTTTGTCATACCCCAAACTTGCTACACCTGACAAATAAAATCAATCAATTATCTTGATTGTGATCTATAGACCTGTATGCATATACACTATGTCAACATTGATAATAATCATGTAGGCCTATACATCGTGAGGATTAAGAAATCAGTTAAATCAAATCAAACTAAATTAAACTGAATTGAATACAAATCATATCAAATCAAATCAAATTTTATTCATGCAACGTAGTGTGTTCATTGCAAGATTTCCGACAAATTGGGGGAGGGGCATGCCTCTTATACTCTCCTGAGTTAGCAAACACACTGGTAATGCACAACCCATTTTTAATAATTACTACCTATGAAATGTGTGGGAAACCATTAATTCCCTGTTACCATGACAGCCAGAATCCGATACCATTATTGATTCAGACCCGTATCAAGGGGCTGGTGTATAAACATTGAATTGCTGAATCATGTCAATACATGCCAGTACTTTATTCATAATAGGCAGTGCATAACCAGTACATTTACACCTACATGTATCGTTTAATTCAATGATAGTCTTGATAAAGTCACAGTTTGTTGTTCTTTTCTGTCCAAGCTGATGCTTTGTTTTGGAGATTAATTGAAAGAAAACCACCAATAATTAGCTAAAATTCATATTTTAGTGTTGAATCTAGAGATTCCAAGCTTTCCATTCCATATATTCAAGTACCGGTACATGTTTAATACCCATGTATAGCATGTTAAAATAAAGAGTTTTCATGAAGAAAACCCTGCTTCTCCTAACATGCTCTACATGTAGTTTGCGACTTCTTGATGGTTATAAGGCAGTGGGTCGCAAATAATCTTTCTTTTTTCAGGTTTAATGCCCCCCATACATTTATCTCTTAACGAGCCATGCATTGTTCTAACCAGTACCATGGTGCTAATCCACCAACTAATCCCCAGCTAATCTCCAGCTAATCCCCTGTGCCAGGCATCTCCCTATATTGTGTGCATGTTATGCACAAAACTGTGTTCTTTGGCACATCGGATAATCGTTACGTGAGTGTGGCAAGCCAACGCATTCACAGAAATATATATGTGGCACGTTAAGGATTAAACACTATTTTTGCTCTGGGGTGACGATTGTCTTCCTATCTTTCCAATTCATCAGTGCCTTCAGGCTTCCCATCAATACTCAACTGAAATTGTTCTGTCTCTTTATACTTGGATTTCCCCCTCTAGAAAGATTAAAAGCTCTCATGTTAATTGGTAGATATGACAGATCTTTCAACTCTTCTCTCATACAGTGACTGTACATCTTCAGAATTGTATTTACAAAGTGGCCTCAGAGCGATTTTGCAACCAGTCATGAGTACCTGGGCTGTGGGTCACCAAGTCGTTCGTAAGTTACGAATGACTTTACAAACAGCTGGTGATCATTTTTTTTTTGCGCTAAACTGTAAAGCATATATGAGAAGTGATAGCACACAAGAACGTGTTCCAGTCGTTTGTAAAGTCTGGTGAACCACCATTCTGATGCATTTCTTTTGAAAAAAAAATGTATGGTTTTGAACACACACAAAATGTATCGAGACATTTTATTCTCAGAGTATACTATGCATTCACATGGCTTTAAAAGCCCCCTATTAGTATTTTGAGACCTGTGTCAAGATAATCCAAGTTGCACTTGGCTTTGTAAGGGTGGTATCTCACTTCGCGGAGACGTCTCCAAGAAAGATTAAAAGCATTAGAGACGTTTCCGAAACTTAGGAGACGTCTCGGAGATGACAATTTACAAAAACTGTCTCAAAGTAGTTTCCGGAGCTCATGAAACGTCTCAGAGACATCTCCGCAATCTGTCTCAAAGTTGTTTCAAAGCAGTTTTCGCGAAGTGAGATACCAAATCAATTGTCTGTATAGGTGATGAATAGGAGTAACACTGGCCTACATGTAGTCCTTTGTCAGGACTGTTATGTGGTTTTTTTTTCTACCCCTACCACACAATCGACCTCTACGCCCGAAATAGAAACAACCCCTCGAATTATCCTTCAAGGGAGTGAAAGATAGGGGATATCGCGATCAGTGGTGGAGAATGTAGAGAGGGGGGAGAGAAATGAACTACCAACGGGTAGAATCTAGACTAGCCTACATGTAGATCACTCAAGTGTAGAAGGGGCTGGGAAGAAACAAAGGAGCCCCCCCCCCCCCTCTTGTTTCATTCTATCAGTATCATTCAGCACACAGGCCCGATTTTAGCAGAGGTCTCTACTGTTTGGGTAAGTTACATGTACATGTATATATTAAGACAATTTGTAATATTAAATTACCTGTAAAATGGCTTTAAATGTACAGATGGAATACCCAAAGTGTAGGTGCTTTGATCGGCTTTGCCACGAACATAGGTTTTTGTAGTCCCTAGCCAATTTGTAGATTTTTTTTTCCAGAGTGTATTTTTAAAAGAAGAAAAATGTAATCACAACCAGTTGAAGATTATCGAAATTGAGTCTAAAATCTTCAGATTGCCATGAACATTGTATATAGCCACCAATTGCTGAGCAGGAGGAGTCAAATCTGCCCCCCCCCAAAAAAAAAAGCGAACTTCTACAACAATGGGAGAAGAAAGAAGATGTGCAGGCCTACAACTTTGACTTTTGGTAAAGGGGAAGGTTGCCGAGTGTATTCACACTTTTCAAAACCTATTTCTCAAGAAAATCTTTATGGAGGAGTAAATCTGTCCCATCCCAAAGACTGCTTAGGAAATGGAAGCTATTCATGGTTACAGAAGTGAATTTTAAATCTTGCAAACAATTATTGGCATTGTTATTTTACAAAAGGTCAATCTCATTATTTGTGAAGATAAGATTGTATCTGTAATTGTATTTTTAAAAGACCATTGTTGGGGAAGTCTTCATACTTAGAAAATAAAATGAAGTATAAACACTGCTTTAGAAAAAAAACTCCCTGGGAAAATCTGTGTCCCCAAACAATTCAAGAAACTAACCTCGATGCAAACATGTTTTGGTTTTCACTTTATGGTTGTGATAAGTATTGTTAAATTGTTTGGCTGCTACAAGAATAACAATAGATATGTCTCAAGGATTCCAAGGGCCATTAAGAAAAGAAAGACATAAAATATATATTTTTTTTTAATTGTTAAAAAAACCAGAGATTGATACCTTGTGGAATCGAAACATGGAATCTTGGCTTGTTTATTCACATAAATTTCACCCCTAAAATCTATTGAGAAACGTCGTAGATATCTGCGTGTCCACACTTACAATTAACCTGAAAATTTAGAAAGTGTATGGAAGAGCAATATTCGGACAGGTTGCAGAATGGAAGGGAAATCACATTCTGCGTCTTGACCCAATGGTCATGCACCAGGGGCCACATACTTGAGGGGAGGGGCTGGGGGTCTTTATAGTCCCTAGTTTTTTGTAAATCTGTTCTAAAATATGAAAATGGCCATCTAATTGTGCTTTTTTTTAACACAGGGTTCGTACGGGTCATGGAAAACCTGGAAAGTCATGGAATTTTGCTATCTTGTTTTCAAGGCCTTGAAAGTCATGGAAAATCTATTTTTCCATTGAAAAGTCATGGAAAGTCATGGAATATCAAAATGTGTCAATATTCAATCATTTTCTGAATAAATAAATGATAATATTTCAACCATTTTATTCTTGTTCAAGGTGTGTTTTCTTTCTTTCGAAACATTTTACTGATTGTCTTGTGAAAATGATTACCGGTATTGTTTTGAGCTCGCTCGCTCAGCTCGCTGAGCTGAGAGCGCGATATGTGTGTATGTACGTGTTCGTGTGTGTGTATCGAGCATGGGTACTGTGTGTGTATTGGGGGTTCAATGCGTCGTTCAGTGTGTGTGTGCGTGTGTTTCGCTTGCGCTGGGTGAATTGCGTGTCGATCGTGATGATATGATTGTTTTGATATACTATGTGCACGCACGTGTGTTTTCAAATTCTTGTTTCAAATTCTTAGACTTTTTGCCGCAAGGTTTTGCCGTTTTTGTGTGGAATTTTTTACTGCTATATTTTGTGGAAGTTAAATTAAGAATGCCAGGAAATTGCCGCTTAAAGATGCTTGGTTGGATAATCCAGAGTATCGGAATTGGATTTTGAAGGAAAGCCCGGCACTGCAAGATGTAACTTAGTGTTGCTTGACTAAATTCAGTGTTCGCAATATGGGGGAAGCAAGCTGTCAAGAGCCACATAACGAGTAAAAGCACATCTCAAGCTCAACAAACGTGTAAGTGTATATTTTGTACATAAATTTTAACATTTTTATTAGCAATATTCCAAAATTGATTGATATACGAGTTAGCCGCCGCACTACGGCATTTATACCGCACCGGCCTGTTCACCTACGCTACGCGGATCGTCCCCGGCGCTCTACATTCACAAACCGTAGCCCACTTCGCTCCGCTGGTTTCACTCCCGGCCCGCCGTTGCTAGTATAGACGTGATGAATCGGTGCAGCTCTTGATTTCGAATATAAATGATTGACTTTGATAATCATGTTCAGAATCCAGGGTGAAGCTGTATCTATTTGATTCTGTCTTTTTACAAACGTTCCCCTAGATTTTATTTGATCGAGATCTGTGTCTATAGAATGACTAACTTTTTGTTAGTTTCTTTTTAAGTGAAATCCTTTGCCAAGATGGGCAAGAACGTGTCTCATGTAGGCCCTATTTTTTTTTTTTTTTTTGTCAGATAATAAAACTATCAAGCACAGGGTCGATACTCATTTTTGATTTCTTTACTTACTCTGGGACTTAACCACCCTTGGCTACTTTGATTTTTTTTTTTTTCGAAGGGAATATCATGCCTGATAGTCGTAAGATGCCTGTGATCATTAGGCAAGTTACCATGCACACGATGACTCAAATTCTTACCAGCAGGATTTATGTTTTTCTTATTTTGATATTTCAAATGGGTTTTATGAAGTAAACCAAGAATAAGCATTTTATTATTGAATTTACTTGCAATATTTTTTATATTCCTTTAAACATTTTCATGTTTTTTTTTCCTTCTAGGTTCGTCTCTCACACTTAACAACTTCTTCACTGCAAAGAATGCTGGAAGTTCATCAGTTTGTGTGTCATCTACAGATGCAACCACCAGTACTGCTCCATCAACCTCTAAATTGCCCATGCTATTCCAGTTGCAACAAGAGAAGACACATTGAAAGCAGAAGTCCTGTTGGTGCCTAAAAGTGGTTGATGATCATCATTTCATTCGTGTCACCACAATAACGACCTCTTTCAGAGAATGTTTCCGGATTCGTTGATTAAACATGCATATGATGAAGTGGAAAAAATTATGTAGCCGAGAGCATTGAGAATCCAAGAGCTTGAAAAGTTGTTGAAAGGTCATGGAAAAGTCATGGAATTCTTTATTAAAAGGTCATGGAAAGTCATGGAATTTGACTTCCAAATAAGTGTACGAACCCTGTAACATGTTAACCCCCCCCCCTCATTTTTACAAACGTTCTGCGGCCCGTTTGGGGGTATGTTCGGCTGATGCCCAGAGCTGATACTTTCATGTCTGGCCATACATACACATAAACAAGGCCTGTGCTTCTTATCAAGTTCAAGTTTAAAATGATGCCCAGACTCGATGTACTACAATCCTGTTTTATACAACAAAACGTTCCAATGTATCATTTTATGGTATAGCTATACCGTTTCCGGATAATGAATTTTCTGTGTATGAACATGCATTGTATTTGTAGGGTGATGCACCGAGGCATGAAAATCCATTGTCAGTTTCTTTTATCGTAATGGACCAGTGATATTGGCCCCCAAAAAATAAGACTGGAACTATAAACGGGATACATACATGTATTACACTGTAGGTTGGAGTTATTCTGAAAAGGTACATAAAAGTTTGAAGAAGGAACATGTCTATTGAAGTTTGTGGGAGCAGGCGGAGGGAATTTGATTTGAAGTCATCTTCTCATAATACTGGATGTCTGTATAGGAATTTTATCTGGTATGCTATTATTTGAATGTATTTGTCGCCGTGACACTTTTTCCAGTTCTGTTGGATG
Organism: Paracentrotus lividus; assembly: GCA_940671915.1. Lineage (NCBI taxonomy): Eukaryota > Metazoa > Echinodermata > Echinoidea > Camarodonta > Echinidae > Paracentrotus > Paracentrotus lividus. The sequence goes on along the minus strand of CALNVZ010003431.1, from coordinate 28,921,480 downwards.
GTTCGATTTTTGGGATTGTTTATAATACCGCGGAGCTTCAATAATATGTGATTTTTTTTCCTTTAATTTTTTTTTCTCGTTTTAGTTTGCAGAGTAAGTCTTTGGTGTGTTAGCTCGTTTTGGAGCCGGGCTACAATTGTGGATGTGGTTCATGTAGCTTGTTTTATAGTAAGGCCGTAACTTTAGATATTCATTATTCAGGATTGAGTTGAGTTGAAATTAGACGACAAAGCTTTGACTACAGGACCCAATAAGGAAAGCGTCAATGATGCCGGAGGGCTGAAAACAAACCCTTTTCAGCGCTTTTTGGGGACACGCATGAGTAGCGCATCATGTGGTTAGTGACTCCTCAGCCCCCCCCCCCCCCCCCCTGGGCTGGTGCAACAAGTTTCATTGGTTTTTCATTTGAGTTTTAACCATGGTTTTTGAATTTCAGATTGAATCCCAGATTTATCCCTGTTATTAGACTTTGATTATAATGTAGGTTTCATGTGTACCAATAAAGCCCAATTCTTAATCATGTAGGCCCTACATAAAAAAAAATCTGTGCAAGAAAGGGTTCTCCAAAATAATTGCTAGGATATTTACCTAAACAAAAACTGTTTTTTCACCATACTTGAACACTCACAAAATCAATGAAATGGTACTTGAGATGAATTAAGAAACTTCCTCATATATCTTTGCTATCTGTGATCTAAATCAAGAAGCTACGAAATGGCTTTTGCTTTCTGTTCTGATTTTGAGAGTTTCTAAATTTAGAATTTGCATTTTTTAGTAAAAAAAAATCATTTGAGGAAAGTGAAAAATTACAGATTGGATGCAGCCTATCGGGAAATCAAAAACAATTGTTTGTTTTGTTGAATGGTACATTATCGCCTTATTGTTGCATTTTCTCCATCTTTCTCTCTCTCTCTCTCTCTCTTTCTCTCTTTCTCTCTCTCTCTCTCTCTTTCTCTTTCTCTCTCTCTCTCTCTCTTTCTCTGCTGCACTAGCTACACGTATGTCAAATCATTTCCTGTATTTACCAGAAGCTGGTTCACCTTTTGATTTGTTTCTGAACTATATTTCCTCATTCTTCATGAGGGGCAAATACAATGCCCAATCAATGTCCATACTTGCGCAATCGGGGTAACAAGTGTCGGAGTGCTGCAATAAATATCAGAAAGGAAAACTTGCAAAGGAACGTTTCATATGGTGTCATTATTGTGATTCTATACCCATCATACTAGTCGTGGGATAATGCCGAGCTTTATGGTCTGGTAGAGTTCCATAATTATCTTTTCCTTGAAGTACGTGGATATGGGTCTTTAAACTAAGAAGTCGTTTGGCTGACTGCATTTTCAACTCTTCTAAGAGGATTATTTGGTTTGAACAACGAGGATTTGCTTTGGTCCCGAGTTGAAAAATCTTTTACACAGTTTGTGATGCATTGCTTCTCAAAAATTCTCTGAACTGCTGCCCGAACTAAGAGGTTGTTTGCCTGATTGTATTCAATGCGTGTGAGAGGAATGTTGGGTATATGTGCTGTGACCTGTAGTTGGAAAATCTTTTACATAGTTTTTGGTGCATACTTTCTCCTGAGAATTTCAACCCAGACTGTTACCCCAAACAATTTGGGATTTTCTTCAAGAGGGGACAGTCTACAAATTTGGACGTATAGAAGATGCCGAGCCATTAGTATTGAATGTGAGTATACCGGATGTGTTTCATCAAGTCGTTCGTAAGTTACAAACAACTAAAGTTACAAACGACTTGAAATGTTGAGCCAAATGGGCTGGCCAAAATTCTTCCTGTGGCAAAATACTACTATTTTCAATCAAATTGTTGCTAAAAACCCTCCGTATAGGACATCATTGATTGTCTAGATTGCATTCAGACATACACTATTTCACTTGAAGTATTTGGGAGTTATTGGAAAGCTTAGAGTTAGTACCGATAGTTTCAGCAAATACATAAAAAAGTATGAAATAAATTCTGGCAAGTCATGTGTAATGTTTCATTATTTCTATAATGTTGAGAGAAACAAACTTTTTGTATAAAAAAAACATTGGATTTTCTTTTTAAAAGCGGTACATGTATTTCCTGTAATTTTTTTTTTTAATTTGACAGTTTGGGTTTTATACATTTGAGTCTGTCATGTAGGCTGTTTTTATTCTATTTGAAATGTAATTGTTTTGCTTGCTGTGCATTCCCTTTAATATGTGAAAGGAGGGTAATTGCAACTGACAAAAAGATTTTTTAGGTGTGGGACCTTTATTTACTCACAATGCTGTCCACTGGCAGACAGACTCCCTTAGAATGTCAGAGTACAAGTTCCATTGCATTTGTGCACTGTAGCGTAACATCAACCCAAAAATTATTTTGAGTTGAAGACCATATCTATTCAATTTTCATTTGATTTCGAGCAAAGCGTTCGTAAGGACATAGCCACTTTAGGCTGGAGTTCTGCAAAGTGTTTTCATTTGGGGAATAAATTTTGCTGTTGATCAGTCGTTGCGTATGAGATTCTGATGTTGTTATGGAGGGGAAATAGTCAAGGGGCAATATGCTTTTAAGCATGGATATGGTTAATATACGATGTGGTGGTTTCCTATGCAGTTGATGGGTTGGTTTGGAATTTCTGCTTCATTGTGAGAGGTTTTCCTGATTAGTTGCCAGAGCTTCAGAATTGATGTGGAACACAACGATCTCTATCTGGGAAGAGTATTTTGTTTGCTGTCAATCTTTGACTGGAAAAACTGCACACTTTGAAAGAAGTCTACATGTAAATATCTTCTAATACAGGACTTTCCTAAGGATATACCTCTACAATGTATGTCTTTATTGGCAGCAGTCCGATGGCATAGTTTACTCTCATGTGTGGGTATTTTCTAAGCTACTTTGAATGTATTTGCCTTGATGAATGATGACAAAAGCTATACTGCCAGCAAGTTCTGTGTATACTTACCAGCATAATGTTGGATATTTATCCCCCAAAGCAAGTGCAAAAACTTAAAGTAAAACCGCGTTAAGGGACCTTGATTAATTATTGTCGAACAGGCCATTTGCTCATTATGTTTCTGCTAATAAAACTTCCAATTTCAAACTACATACAAGACGTTATGATCGCCATATTGTGATCTCTCTGTACATGAATGTCGGCCGCAAGCTGCTGATTCCTGTTCGAAGGTCTTCTGTTCTTGTTGTGAACATGACACGGTAGTACGTGATCACAATGCCGCTAGCCTTGATGTACATAATCAGTGTTTCTTTAAATTGGCAACAATGGTGGAGACTTGTGTGATGAACACTTGAATAATTCAAAAGAGGATGCATACTACTGGTATAGTGAGTTTTCAACCCTCACCACTGCTTTGTTTTGGAACTGTACAAAAATGCTTTGGTCCTGACATGTTCTGATCCTTGCTGCTGTGAAATCATAATTGCTTTGTAAATTGGCAACGATGTTGAAGATAGACACTTTGTATCCGTTGGAGGATGCAAGCGAGTGGATGCTGTTGCCTAGGAACGCCCAGAGGCGTATATCCGTGCCTCAGGAGTCCCCTACCAGCAACGGTCCATCTGGTCTAAGCAGTGATGATTATTGGTAGGTCTAAAAGTCGTGTCGACATTGGCTCCTGGCTTTACAGTTAGAGTTGCAATATGGTTTCATGTTATAGGTTTAAATTAAAGATTTGTAGGTTAGTGATATAGCAGTTAATAGTCTAGAGTGGTAGCAAGACTGCGACTGCGGAGCCCTTGTCGCCGAAGCATATGTTATACAGCCGTTTTATTAGATTTATAGCATACTACAAGTCGAGAGCTTTGGCTTATTAAATTGCATTTGGGTTACTAAACATTTCGCTGCCACCTCAGTTACACTGTGCCACAGATATCAACGATCCAATGGCTTTTCTTATGTCTGGGGTTTGGTGCTGGTCGCACTGGGTCACACCAGTGTTACAGAAGATGAAAGACTAAATGAGCTTTGGCATGGAGGAAAGAAGAAATGAAGAGGAATCTTTTCTCAGAACCAAGAGGATAGGCTTATCAGAATTAAACATATTTTTCTTGATAATGCCATAAATCTCTATTAGCAGTCAGTCGAAACACGTTGAAAACTTTCTTCTTTCCTCTTATGTTATAGATCAGAGTTGCTTTTGATAATGCTTTGAGAGGTCACAGTTGCTTTCATGCTAGAAGACTTATCAAAGGATTTAAAACTTAAGCAAGACTTAAAATGTGTTAAAGTATGTAATATAAGGTTGAGGAGATATAACATCCTTGAGATGTCAGCAGATTATAATTGCATAGATGGGAGGGGCCTTTAACATTATTATTATCTCTTTTAGTGTAGGGCCCCACTCACAGGCTTTGCTTCTAAGGGGTCCTAAAAAACGTCTCATATGTATAATGTATTTTATGTATCACCTGATCATTGATTAACGTTTTGTACTCATATGTCTGGTTTTTGAATAAATTAAACTTGAACTTGAACATTACCCCCTGAAACTCTAAATAAATATTTCTCTCTGTCTGCCATTTTCACACACACACAAAAAGATCAACCATGACTTGGCATATTACAAAGCCCTCTCATTTGATTTGCAGCCACCAAGTCATTCTGTACTTATAGTACAATGTAGTGTTTTACTTTCAAAACAAATTTTATAAAATAATTCTGTCCAATAAATGACACCCAATAGATGACAAAGCAGGGCTATTATACACTTAATGGTTTTTATGTGAAGAGGATATAGTGAGTGTTTTTTTATACCTATATTAAATGTATGCCAGTCAGTGTTTAGCTCCGGGAATGCAGGCTCTCTTTACAGGTATTTTCAAAATACATTTTGGTTTGATGATTTTAAAGAATGCATAGATTTGATGCATTGAAAGAGGTCAGAGTGAGCCATGCATGTAGATTCGTTTGTGACACTTTGAAAAGGTATGTGTGTAGCTTCATGGGCCAGTAGCCATGCATACAATCATTTCTATTTGTCCTGTTTTTTTCTATTCCGTGACATTTGCTCCGATGACAAAATTTTTGCTTTGCTGTAAATTCTGTATACTATTCAGATGACCAAATTTAACCCTGAATTTATATTAAAACACTACATGTACATGTATGCTCCCCTAAACCTACTGTAACCCTGAGCTCAACATATACATGTATTAAAACCCTATTGCAACCATGACCCTAACCCTACATTGTAGACGAAATAAAACCTGGAGCGATTGTCGCAGTCCTGTCATGTCCTGTTTTTTCATATGGGTTACAATATTAAAACCTGGATGCAACGTTGCTGGATGGTTTCGATCCCCGGCCGCGCCATACCAAAAGACGTTAAAAAATGGTAGTTGCTGCTTCCCTGTTTGGCATTCAACAAAAAGGGGATAGAGCAATGCCCATCTGGCGCTGCTCAGCGGCTGCCGGGCTAACGAGAAAAGGGGCAAAACAAATATTCGTTTCGGACAATAAAATTTGGAGCATTTTCATTTTCATGTATCATTTAGGGGTCTGTATGGCTTAATATCAGCTGGTTTTACCTGTGATTGTACTAACCACTCTGTAGGAAAATGGGCAAAAATGTTGTCTTTGGTTGCTATACTGGGCGTGGAGTGATGTGATTGAGGCTTTACTGAAATACACAACTTATGCATACTTTTTAAGGTTGTTCACGACAACCTTAAAGCTTTTCGAATGATTGCCAAACGTAATAGCATGCAAACTGGATTTCAAGTAAATTGTAGTTCATTATTAGATATTAAACAAGATAATTTAATTGTATACATGTACCTTATTACATGTACATATGTCCTACATGTACACTAGGTCCCCAAGAAATAAATCGTCGCCCGCACCACGAACCGTCCTCTCCGCGCACTTTGATGCGAAATTTAGTTTCGCAGAAAACGCATTTAAAGAAAAGCTTTTTTTAAACCGGCAATAATTGCACCTAAAAGTAGAGCAAATCGAAAACCGATGACTTCATTCGATAGTTCAGCTTCCAAAGTTTCATCCCGTATCTTTACATTATATTGAACTTAATTATTTGCGCCACAGTGGGCATCGTAACAGAGAGGACGGTTGGTGAAAAAGAAAAAGTGCGCGATCGCGCCTCGCGCCTTCACCACGAACCGTCCGCTCTCTCTTAGCATGCACAAAGTGAATGAGAGCGTTAGAGACTCCTTCAAGGGAAATCAAAAATTGCTTAAATTCTGCTCTAACAATAGTTTTAGATGTCAATTTTTGAAATGAGAAATGTACACAATGAGATTGAACTATTCTAGTTCCATTCTGCAATTGTTATGCTGCAAATTTACTAAATGCTCTTTTTTAGTGAACAGAGAGGAGGTTCGTGAAAAGACAAAATGCAATATCCCGTTATGCGACTGACACACGAACCGTCCGCTCTCCTTACGCATGCACAAAGTGAATGGGAGCGTCAGAAACTCCTTCGGGAGAAATCAAAATTTACTTAAATTCTGTTCGAACATAGTTTTAGACATCAATTTTTGAAATTAGAAATATACACAATGAGATTAAACTATTCTAGTTCCATTCTGCAAATGTTATCTCCAATTTACTAAATGCTCTTTTTATAACAGAGAGGACGGTTCGTGAAAAGAAGAAAGTGCGCGATCGCGCCTCGCGCCTTCACCACAACCGTCGCGTCTCCTTACGCATGCACAAAGTGAATGGGAGCGTCAGAAACTCCTTCGGGAGAAATCAAAATTTACTTAAATTCTGTTCTAAATATAGTTTTAGACGTTAATTTTCTGAAATTTGAATATACACAATGAGATTGAATTATTCTAGTTCCATTCTGCAATTGTTATCCTCCAAATTTACTAAATGGTCCTTTTATAACAGAGAGGACGGTTCGTGGTTACAGGAATTCTCCCAATTTATTGCAAGAGGACGCTTTATGATGACGTCGTTATTACATGTACGTAACCGCGCAAAGTTAGACTCTGAAATTCTCACAAAATGTAGGTATCTACATGTATAAGTACATGAAAAAAATGCATAAAAATGAAAATTGAAAAAAATGCCGAATTTGGCCAAAGAGGACGGTTCGTGAAACGGATGACGAAATGCCCATAATTTCAAATTATTAGAGTAAAATTGGTCTAGTATTGTACACATTGCCATAGTTGGGGACATACCTTGTAGGATTATTACTTCTCTTCTTTATCTATCAATAATGTACATGTATGAATTACATAGTCTGTAGACTTTGTACCAAATTTTAATTTTGCCCAAATATAATTACTTGTTGACATGGTGGTTTTTGTGGGTGTGCTTTGCAAAGAAAATTTCAACAGTTTCTTTTCAAAGGGAAATTCCCCTAAGTTATACCATGAGGTGAGTGTCTCGAGAAATTGAATATTTAAAGAGGAAGTTTATAGGAAGGAGTTAGTTGGAGGAAAACATGATTTTAATTGTTCATGTTTGTTTGTATTCCAGTGAAATGAAATTTGTCATTTCTTTTTATTAGCATCCGGTATGGCAGAGGTTTTTGTCAATATTGTTTTATTAATGTTCATGTATATTACATCATATTGATTGTGAAGATTAAAGGGGTCAAATGAGATCATTAAAAATAGCATTACAATGGTACATTATGCATTCTTACTACATGTACAATGTACATGTACATCTTTATTGATTATGATTGTCAATATTGTTTTATTAATATTCATGTATATTTATTTCTTTGATAGGCAACAATTACATCATATTGATTGTAATCAAAGATTAAATAGGTCAAATGAGATCATTAAAAATAGCACTACAATGGTACATTGTGCATTCTTACTACATGTACATCTATTGATTATGATGATTATAAAAGGGGTCAAATTATATCGTAAAAATAGCGTTACAATGATACATTAAACATTTTAACCACATATATTTATGTGTATTGATTATGGTGATTAAGGGGGTCAAATTAGATGATTAAAGACAGCATTAAAATGGTACATTGCGCATTCTAACTACATTGTACATACAGTTTAGATTTTCTTCAAAACATACATGCAATGCGTTTTATGTAAAATTTATTTATAAAAACGGTAAAGCCATTATGGGTTCCAGTAAAAGTTAAAATCTATTTGAGAAAATCTGACAATAAATGATGATTGCAAACTTGAAACAACTACATTTAATCAGACTGGTTCACAGTGAGACTTTTATGCAAGAAGCAGGGAGTAATTTCAATTCTCAAATTTGATTAGCAGTTTTGGTTAATCGGGAAGTACTTCCAAATGTACAGTCGTACATGTATGGAAAAATACAAAACTGCATATATAGCAAGTTGCGATGCGATACCGGAAAAATTATTCCCTGAAGAAGTGCATGCAACAAGGACTGACGTCGGATTTTGGTTGACTTTGGGATAGGTTTAATGGGCAGGTGGGGTCGTTTTGGGGGCAATAGTACATTTGTAGTTTAAAAGTTTGCAGTTTTGGGCAGTTTGGAACTGAGGTAATAAGAATGTTAAAAGGACAGACATTAATTTGATCAACAGTAGATGTGAACGTACTACTCTAAACTGAAATTTTTACCATATTTTTATTTTTATTTTTTTGGCGGAGGGGGGGGGGGGGGACTCTGGTGATCAGTTAAAAAGATTACAGGAACAAATAACAAGGTTTTTATTTCTTTATTTTATGATAGTAGTTCTTAAATGTAAATCTAAAAGTACCAAAATCATTTAAAATTATTTATAATTCGCTTTACCCCATATTAAAGGCTCAAAGACTAAACAAATAAACATTTTTAAAGAGAACCACATTCTTGGTTTGCCTGTATATTTTGTAATGATGCTTCAAAGGCTAATGATCAGGACTAACAAAATAAATAAATACTTTTTTGTGAATATCAGTTACTTTTTTTGTCATATTAGTGTCACACATTTTGCCTCAAAACTATGGAAATTACAGTACAATTCTGTCTCTGATCGGCAACATTTATTCTTTCTTTTATGTTCGGTTATCTAGAAAGAAATTTAGCGGTGTTGAAGGTGTTGCATGGCCAAGTGGACGATATGAGGTGGGGGGGGGGGGGTTGGGGAATTGAGAGCCCAAGGTATGTTAACTCTCGTGGAAAGGATATCGGTTTACATCCTTATGGTTTATAGAAAATTATATTGACTTCGGTGTTCAGGTATAAACCATATTGCATTGCGTGGGGCTGTAATATAATGATCTTTTCTCCTCATACCATGCAAAATGTGCATTCATTGAAAGTACATGTAGGGGTATAGTATTTGCTATAGGCTTAGATGTTAAGATGGACCAGAATGCATTGCTTTATTGAAAGTAGGGGTATAGTATTTGCTATTGACTTAGATGTTCAGATAGACCAGAATGCATCGCTTGGGGCTGCATTGTAATGATTTTTCTCTTCCATGTGCTATTCACGTTCATGGAAAGTAGTTCATAGTATTTACTATTGGCTGTGTGGCATAGAATAGTAGAATTCAGGCTAGTGGTGCGAAGGGTGACTTGTACTTTCAGTGAAATAAATGAATACAAGTCAAAACCTTCCTGTAATGAGGTTTTTGGGACCGGAAATTTTTATTGTTGTATCGGGAGGCTATTTTAAACAATGCTACAAACTGATTTCATTTGATTGGAGAAATTGTTTATTATACATGTATCAGGGATTTAATTGTATCAGAAATCTTCATATCGAGTTTCCACTGAATTATATTTCAAGAAGAAACTTGAGTGTCTGATTTGCTATAAATGTATGTGCTTGAGTACAAAAATTACAAACTTTCGGGCATATATAAAGGTACTATCTCATGGTGGTGTTTAAATGAGGGAGAAATAAAATGAAGAGAGATACATTTGAATGACAGTGAGAGAGCCTGCAAGAGGATTAAAAAAAAACAAAAAAAAAACTAACAATCGCCAATGGATGATATATTAACTTGATAATGATACCGTAAAGACAAAGTATGTTGATTGTTGACCATGCATAGAACCCTTCAGATATATTTTCTTGTAGTACATAGATCTTCTTTCTAAGTAAAAAAGGAAAGTACAGTTGTAGAGGGCTACAAATTTTAGAATTTTTAGAATTGCAAGTTTGAGTATCTTGTTCAAGAGACAAATTATTTCTATTTTACTGAAATATTATTTTTAATGTGAACCTTTATAACTTAAATAGTATTATTGCTGTGAATCTTGTAACTAAAACGTTATTTTTACTGTGAATCTTGTACTGTGAATCTCGTAAACTAACACTTTTCTTATTTTTCTTTTGCTTTTACAGGAGGACGCGATCCATCAATGCCCCGGTCCCGTCCCCTTCCTTTGGTCCCAAGGCCATGCTCAAGAGGGTACCAGTCTCACAGATAATGTAAGTAAGACCCTTACCCGTTTATTAATCTCTAAATTGGCAACCTTTTTGAAAACTCATTCTATGGTTTCCTTTAAATGCAGTTGTCAAACAATATGTGTTATCTCTGTTCGCCATGGTAGTCTACATGTAGCTCTGGATGTTTAGGACCATCTAATGGGTTGGCACAATAGGGGTTTATTGGTTAAACTCCTATAGAATTAGAATAGAATTTTGTATTACCTGTACATAGTGGCAGTGAAAGAAAGTATTTTTTACAGATTAGTATTCAGACAAAATATTGTATTTCAAAAAGTGAGAATATTAGATTTACTTTTAAATATATACACTGAAGGAATTATACGTACGTCACATTGCACATGATACTGTACAATTATGTATCAAACTTTAAAGAAACAATTCTACTGTACAGTTGACAAGAAAACTAGATTAAATTATGCCATACTTTTGCTTTTGCATTTACAAAGATGGATTTTCTTTGCCAAAATGTCATTGATACTGTAATCTTAGCCTTTGGTGCTGTCCGTGGCCAATTTTAGATGAAATATTCATTTTACAATTTATTAATATTGCATCTATAAAAAGGTCAGACACAATATTCCTATACACAATAAAGGTGATTTGAGCTTTATAGTATATTACATGTACATGTAGGTGACGTATCTAATGAAATTATGATGATGAAATATGTGCATCATTAAAGTGACAAAAATAGTGCAGTGCTATACCTATAAAAAGTAAAGGTTCATTATGAGGATATTGAGTAAATGATCCATTAAAACTAAAATATATTTATAAATAGATAATTATGGCTTCTATCAACATTTAAATTTAGTGGAGGCAGAATTTTTGTTGATTTTGTATGTTATCATCAATTATAAATCTGAAAAAGTCATTTAATGCCCAAACAATAAAACAATATGATGACAAAGTTTATCCCTTTAAAATCTAGAATGAAATAATCTTTGGTATGAAGATGGCAAAGTGACCTCCCTGTTAATGATGGCCTTCAGTGTCTGAAAGCTAATTTCAGATCCAGCTGCCCACAATAAATAATTATCTGATTAAGATACTGACCCAGAAGGGATTCAACTCTAGATCATCTTCTCCTTGTAATTCTTTAAAGTCTATGTCACACTGTCCCGAAGTTGAGCAAAGATGGACAAATGAAATGTGTAATGTTAGGGTTCTTGCGAAGTTAGACCTGATCTTGGTCGACAGCCAAACAAGAGCCAAAAGGAGAACAATGTCTACAGAAGGTTACACAATGGCACTCAAAAAAAGACATGAAGGGTACACGAATGGCCCGATGCTTTCATGATCAGAGCAAAATTTGAAATTTTCTACAATCGTGTGTCCATCCTTGCTCAACTTCGGTACAGTGTGATGACGGCTTAAAGCCAGTGGCTCATCAGGTTTTTATGGAGGATAATCTGTGTGGAGTGGGATATTGCACTTTAGGTGGAAGCTTGTGCATTTCTAAGCAATCTAGTAAAACCCTGGACATGGTTTAATGTTCATCGAGCCCGACCGGGCAATATTGAAATCCTGGAAATCATATGTTAGGACAGCAGAGAATTAACACACCAATGCCAATGATTCTGTTCCTTTATTGGAGAAGTCCACCATGAAATTTAATCATAACAGAAGCTTTAATAGAAATGCAGGACACATATCTGAAAGTTTGATGTACATATAAGGAAAGCAAAGTAATGGTTGCTTTCAAGGTTTTTATTTTATTTCTTTGGGGGGGATGAAGTGTCAGGATTTCCTCAAATGCAGACTACCTTTGAATTTGAGTAATTAATTACTCAGCAATTTCTTGTTTCAATAAAAATGAATCAGCAAATTTCCATTCATTTCTTTGATTCTGTAAGAATTTATGTTCACCTTTAATATCACCTGAAAACAAGTCTTATTAACATCACCCAAAGTCAAACTCACATCAGGAGATGGAGCAAATTGTGTGGAGTGTTTTGACATCTGGGTATGGTAGGGTTGACTTTTCATTAAAAGATGATAGATTGACATGGTTTAATGAATTGAGAGCATAAAGCCCCCATCTGGTGTCAAAATTATTTGCTTATTAATGAGATTGATATTCCTTAGCATTCTTGTGTTGTCATGCTATTGCCTAGCCAAATGGGATATATTTTCAGGCAGTTTGGACTTATGTACATGTAAATAATTCAGACTGGATATGATTTTTCATTTACAATGTACCAGTATTTCATCGTCCTATGGGTACATGTACTCCACCTCTTAAACAAAAAGGGAAATTAAAAATAAAAAGAGTAACATTCTGATGAATACATGTATGAAGCTCTGGCTGAATGAGATTTGTAACCTTATTTATTTTTGCACTGCGCCTGTCTTATTGGGAGAGTATTTGCCATTAAAGTATGATTACAAAATGCTCTGTTAGGGCAATAATTAAAATGTCTTGAGGCAAGGCTGGTAAAGGCTAGTGCTAGTTTTTCTGTTTTGTGAATATTGAACAAGTCAAACTTGTCATGAAGCACAAATTAATTGATGCAATCAATCAGACATGAGTTATATTGGTATTGCTATTGATTGGGCTGGTGCAATAGGGGGGGGGGGACAGAAATAGGCATACTAAACAAAATAAACTGATTTGAAATTTACTTTTAAAGAATCAAAATAAGAATTTGTAGGATCCTATCACCAGGCTTATGACCGTATGGAAAGTTATGATCAAGGCTTTCTTAAATGAGAGCTTTACTATACATATGAAGAGCGTACATGCAAAAGGGACTAAATCCACTTTTGATGAAAATTGAGTTGATATCAGGCCATTGTTCAGGTAAGTACCCGTCTTTGAACAAAAGGATTTTCTTAAATGTTGATTGCAACTGTAAGAAAATGCATTTTGTAATTTCCCTTTTCCATAGACGCGTGTACAAAATCTGGTTAACAAATGCCATTTCCTCTGAAGTTATAAAAGTGGATTTAGTCCCTTTTGCATGTAAGCTCTTCATATATATCTTAAGTGTAATATTCTAATTCTTTGTATCTACCCGTAGAAAAGGCACTGTATAAATATTCATTATTATGGGGTTTCAATGGGGATGTGAACGTTTTGCAAATGATGTGAATATCCAATCCAACAGTCTTTTTTTAAAGGAGGCACAGTTTTTCCTGCATAAAAATTTACTGTTAGATTCGACATTCATATAATTCGCAGAACTTTGGTGTGCCCCGTGAAATCACCACTTTAGACTTGTGAAATACCTAGAGCTATTGCCAGAGCTATGGAAAAGTGTATCAGGTGTCAGTTGAGGATTTTTTTTTTTTTTTTTTTACACATACATGTATGTGAATTCGTAAATCCTTGTTGATTTGTGGAATTAATTTAATAACTTATCATTTGTATGATTGTTCCAGGCATGTGACAGACCCCTCTAGCCAGCGCCTTGTATGGAAAGCCACACCTCTCTCAGTTCTAATCATCAAGAAAATATTTGATACTGCCATCTTGGGTCCTTTCAAAGAGATGACAAAATGGCTTTCTCAGGTAAGAAGTGTAGCGCAAACACTTAAAATCTTGTGTTCAGGGGACTTCTCTTAACCATATCACTACCAGGTACTTTAAAAAAAAAATGGATTCTCTCACTGCATTTCAAATTTTCAAAAAAGATAACTCAAGCAATACACCTAGTGTTTGCATCCATGCGAAAACTACCATTTGGGTCCTTTCAAAGAAATGACAAAATGGCTTTAACAGGTAAGAAGTGTACATGTTGCGTTAACACTTGAAATCTTATGTTCGGGGCTATTCTCAAAGCCAACATTCTGGGGCCCGAACTGCTTGTAAAAGACCCCTCTCACACCCCTCTTAGTTCTAATCATTAAGAAGATATTTGATATCGCCATCTTAGGACCTTTTAAAGAAATGACAAAATGGCTTTCTCAGGTAAGAATTAGTGTAGTGCAAACACAAAATCTTGTGTGCGGGGCTACCCTTAATGCCTGGATCACATCACTTTGGGTCCTGTATTGGGCGATTCCATGCTGTGTCGTACAGGACATTTTGACAACATTTTACATCATTTTGACATGAAAATTTAAAAATATTTTCTTGATTGATGGTGGTCCTCACTTAAGGGGCACAAGAACCAAGACTTAACTTGACTTGATTACAAATCCTTTGCAATTGAAATGAGAAATAGCGCCCTGTCGCATGGGACACAAAAATAAAACAAGGAGACAAAAACAAAAGCATGGAATTGCCTTATTGCTTTTAAAAGACTCTAGATAGCCGTTTTGCCCCCATTTTTGTATGAAATGCACTGTACATACAAAAATAGAAAAGTTGCAGCTGTATGGGTTTTGTTTTTATGCAGTTGTATGTAGTTTAGGCTTTAGAGACCTGTGGATGCCTACATGTAAATTGTGTCATACCTTGGTATAAATAATGTTTTGAAATAAAAGAAACTTCCAGAACACAGCATTTAACAGCAATGTTACACCATTTGTCCTAAACTAACAATTAGTATTTGATTAGCTTATCTCTGTTTTGGTGGTTATGCTGCTTTATAAGATATGCAGCTAATTTTAGTACAAATTGATTTGTTAATAGATCTGTCATTATATCTTATCAATTTAGTATTGTTGATTCTTCTCTTTCCCTTGCTCATGTTAAGGAATTGTACAGTGTAGGCCTACATGTATTGTTTCACTGTGCTATTAATTTGAGCCATAAACAATATTACTACTTAAATATAGTTGTACATGTATGATTTCTTTTGCACACCATCCCATCTTTGCATCCCAAGTCAAGTGATACGTCCACTAGACTACGACACTTACATTATAACATTCATGAACAATATGTTGTTTTTTTTTGCAGGAGAAGAATCTAGTAATCTATGTAGAAGGCAAAGTCCAAGAAGACCAAGATCTTCTAGCAGACAAGGAGTTTTCAACTCTCATGAAGAAATTCAAAACATTCAAAGAAGGTTAGTCAACTCATATCATTTCAGAAAGGAAAAACAAACTCTCTGTGGAATTATGTCAATAGCTGACAGCATGCTGAGTAAAGAAAGGCTTGGAAAATATTAGTGTATACTGTCTCTCTCGTCATAAGGGGAGCAGTCATACCTGAAAACTAATATTATTTTTGCATTGCTATTTTTATTTGAGTCTTCTGTAAATTTGATATCGGTGTCATTCGTGTGGCTGAAGTGAATCTGAACTCGCTCAGTCTCTGCAAACAATGACTTGCAGTTTTCTGCAGACAATATAGACATTAATACCCTCAAATGTCAATGTTAAATTTTTAATTGATGTTGAAATGTTGAAATTATGATTTGCTAAAAAAAAAAGCTGTGTCATGTCTCTTATTTTATCTGAATGTAAAAGATAATATTTTGGAATAAAACATGATACTTGTATAAAGTCTGTATGTTTTTTTGTTTTTTTTTGCGTGTGTTTTTTTTGGTGTTTTTTGTTTTGTTTAATAAAAAGAATATACAGAACTACAATGTGTTCTACAATATAGATTTGAATACAATGACTAGAGTTATATTGTTTGCTTTCTGAGATATGATTTATCGTCAATGGGGTGACAGACCTTTTATATGTATCTTAAATGTTACTGAAAATCAACTTCTTGGTTAATATCCAGGTATCTGTCAAGTACATGTAATGTCCTGTGCAAATCCTAGCTTTCTTAACCCAAAGTGAAGCCGTCACAGCATGTCAAAGAAAGGCGATACCTAGAGTGCATTGGGTGCCATGTTTTGTCGTTCTTTTTGACATTCTTGAGATGTATGTACAAGGATTATAATTCATGTTGCCTTCTAATATATGACTGATGGTTACATAACCACAATTACAATCATTGTGTATCATCCTGTTACCTAGGTGATGATCTGAGTGATAGGATAGATTTCATCATCTGTCTTGGAGGAGATGGAACTCTTCTTTGGGCATCATCGTTGTTCCAGGAGGGTAGTGTTCCTCCGGTCATGGCCTATCATTTAGGATCCCTAGGATTCCTGACACCGTTTGAGTTTGAAGATTTCAAGGAATCAGTCAATGTCTTCCTAGAAGGTATGTGTCTTGATTTGTTATCTGCACCACCATCACCACCACCATCACCATCACCATCACCATCACCATCACCATCACCATCACCATCACCATCACCATCACCATCACCATCACCATCACCATCACCATCACCATCATCATCATCATCATCATCATCACAACCATTGCCATCATAATCATCATTATCATCATTATAACCATCATCATAATTTAAGAATTTGTTACCATTTAGGAAGTGGATTAGAGAATCATGTACGGTGTGATAAAATCTTCAAACTATAAAAACTTATTTGCCAGTTATGTTACATTGTACAAAACTAATTACATGTAATATTTATATTTTTCTAGTTTAAATTGTAAAACCGACAATTTCATAATAATATTTCTGTTTTCAAACAGATGATCAGTCATTTATGTTGAATTGAATCGTCTCCCTATATAGGTAACGCAGCTGTCACGCTCAGAAGTCGACTAAAGTGTCTAATATTTGAGAACTCTGAGATACCTAATGGTCTTGAAGAGAATAATAGTGACTCCTTGAAACCACCTGCAAAGAAGCCAGATCCTCCCAACCTCAAATTCAAATTCCAGGTAAGCCAATACAATCCAAAGAAATGTGTTTTTCCTGTATAATTGGTTCTCTGTGCAATGTTTATTTTGGTCAGTGTTACGGAAATTTTCCACTTCAGTGTATTGGAAACATCTCAAAGATTGCGTGATATAGCTCTCATGAATTTCTCCACCTAGAACAAAACCGGGAAAATAATTGATAATATATAAATATACAATGTATTTCACAAATTTCATACAAATGTACTTGAATGTAAAGAATATCATGTTACATTCATGTCTTAACCAAAATACTATGATAAGGCACTCAGTACATTAAAAATGAATTTCAAATTTCTAGGTTAACATTAATCCCCTGGGTGTAGGAAGATTGATTAAGAATGAGAAATTCATATTGTGCTATTTTATTGTTTTGTTGCTGATGATAATTTGCACCAACATTTTGTCATGTTTAACCTAAAAAAATATGTATATATATATATATATATATATATACATGTATGCACCTTGTGGGACAAAAGATCTCTGAAACAAGTAAACACTGAAAACTATTAAGTTTATTAAGAAAAACATGGACTGAATATTTTGTATGTTGTATTTTATCAGGTAATGAATGAAGTTGTGATAGATAGGCCAATCAATATTAACCCTTTGAGCGCGGGCCCGTGAAACGCGATTGTTACCCCTGTGGCGGAGCGATTTCTTGTACACTGACAGTATTATAGAAATTTGTGATGTTTTGTGCTTTCATTACTCCTTGCATCTAACTCGGTCATTTTCATGATTTGTAGTAAATGTAAACATGACAGGGCAGACATTTTTCTATCTAACACTGTAAGGCATAGTCATCAAAACCAAATATAAGACGCGTTATTTTGTAAAGAAAAACAGTCATTTTGGCAGAAGTTCCGCTTTCTTCCTATCCAGTAGTTTCACAATGCAAAGTGCGTAATGCATGTGCGGCACGCACGGTTCGATCGATGAGCCTACTGAATAGCACTTGAAAAGAGGTCCTGTTTCTTTCAAATTATTTCTATAAAATATGGATTAAAGATCATAGCGGCCGGCTTCGCACCTCTGGACAATGGCACCATTGACTAAGCCCCATTCATTAAAAGCGCAGGTTTAAGTTTTGAAATAAAAGCGGACTTTTAACTTATAATACCTACTGCATTTAAAATTGGCATACTTTATATTTCACTACATCATTATAGCTACAACAAAATAGTTCAAGCAAAATGTCAGATAACCAACCCATCTCATTTTCGGGATAAGTATGTAACCTAACTAGAATCGGAAAACGACAGGCTTAATCTCCATGCAACTATGTTTTATATATATCTATAATAATGAACATTATTTTAACCCCTTAACCTTTCTATTTCTCTCTCTTCTTCTTATTCTCAATATATCTCTCGTAATTCTCCTCTCGGGCTAGCTTTATTTTATTATTTCTTCCCCTCCGGACGCGTACGCGTACGCCGAAAGTTAAGATCGGGAATTCGTTTCTTATGTAAAAATATAAAGTTATGTTGAAATGAAGTGAATTGTTCTCGATATTTTTCCACGTAACTAGGTTATTTCTTTAATGGATATTGAAAATGAATATATCTTTGTCCTTTTCCTCAAGAATTAAGCCCCAAAAAGCTGGTGAAAAGCTAAAAAAGTTTGTCAATATATTAGGAAATTATAATGGCTTCTGTAGAAGCCCGTCGTAGCAGACTGAACACCTCGCTCGGCTTCTATAGAAGCCCGTCGCATCCAAAGGGTTACCGTAATTAACGGTGTATAAGCCGCACCTTTTTGCCGTCGGCAAAAAGTCAAAAGTAGGGGGTGCGGTTAATACATAGAGATAGGATTGGCGAGGCTTAGATCTAACTTATTTTGTCCAAAAATAAATAGAGTCTAACGATATTAGACTATTTATACATTCTATCACCTTCAAATGTATTTAAAATCATGAAAAAGAAGTGAATTAAAAACTTACTTGTCATATTTTGACGCTGATTGACTGCGAGATGCATGTGAAACCCGCCAGGCCGAGTGTGTAAAAAGACCCGCTGCTAGCGGCCTGGAGATTATCCATGTATGGTGCTTTGGCGATGTTCAAAACATTCACCTCGAATCCATAACAAAAAGTCAAAATACATGTACATCATCAAACATGACAATCACACAAAAAAAACTTACCCCTAGATATCCTTCTTGAGAAACTAGTTTCAGGCAGGTCCAATATGACCACAAAACTTCTGATAAGAAGAAGTTTCGCATGGCCGCAGTTCATCCAAACACTCACCGAGCCGATCTGCGTGGTTTTTACATTGCACAATACTGTATAAGCCAATATTTTCGCGTACAGATATTTTCGCGATTTTGGACTAGTTGGGGAAATTCGCGAGAGCAAAATTTCGCGATTTTGGTGATGATATCATTACTATAAATAGCCTTGTATTGAAGTGGAAATTTTCGCGAAGACCAACTCGCGAAATTCGCGAAAATAAAGACACCGCGAAAATAACCACTTATACAGTATACAATGCACTAGTCTGCGCATGCAGACCCTTTGCAGTTCAGGAAATATAAAAGTCCCGATCTATGTTCTTTTTTATTCCTTTTGTTTATCTTCACTTCAGCTCTAATTGCCTTGTTGTTTCTCATAAATAAACAAGATTACAAGATTGAATTCCTTCATTAATTTGTCTATTAATTTCTTAATTACTTTTTTTAATTAATAATTTTTTTTTTCAATTTTTTTTTTGGCAAGGGTCCAAATTTGGGGGTGCGGTTTATACACGGGTGCGGCTTATACACCGTTAATTACGGTAATCATTAATGTTGTATTTTTATCAGGTAATGAATGATGTTGTGATAGATAGGCCCATCAATATTAATCATTAATGTTGTATTTTTATCAGGTAATGAATGATGTTGTGATAGATAGGCCCATCAATATTAATCATTAATGTTGTATTTTTATCAGGTAATGAATGATGTCGTGATCAATAGAGGCCCTCCTAATCATTAATGTTGTATTTTTATCAGGTAATGAATGATGTCGTGATCGATAGAGGCCCATCACCTTACCTATCCAACTTAGATCTCTTCATTGATGGTCGACATGTCACAACAGTACAGGGTGATGGTGAGTTTTTGAGCTATTTTAAAGGTAGTATCAGCCCTTTTCACAAATTGCAAAAAACTAAATGCAACTTGGCATAACTGTAGAATATGATCGACCTATACCGTCTATTCAATCTTACTGTCATAGGTTGCCTAGATCAGTAATACGAAACGAAAATCTGACTACCAATCTTGACCAGCTCTCCATCAACATCGTTGATATTACAGCGCGTGCAGCACGGACCGTACACAGCAATATAGACACGGCGCATCAGCGTGCATTATTCTCTGCGCTAACGGTCAGCGGTTCGCACCGTACGGTATATTCTTCGAGGTTCGAAAAAATAGGAATGAATTTTGATAATCGCAATATAATGACAAACATACACATTTGAGCTTAATCATGTTGTGGGAAGATATAGTCATTGGTATACTACTATATCCTCTAAAAACTAGAAATTTAATATTTTTGCCTGCAAAAGGCTGACACTACCTTTAAAGTGAAATTATTGTTCTGGTCATGAGATTGAAATTTGGAAGACACTGTTTAAAGTCCCAGACCGGACCGAGAAATGAAAACCCAAATTACATATAAAACGAAAGCTAATAATTTTTCATAATACAACAATTCCCAATTTAAGTGTTTTTATTGTCCATCTAGAAAGTATTTCATTAAAAAGGTGATCGAACCCTGACCAGGCCATCCCTCCCAAATACTCGAAAAAGTACCCCTATTTTATTGGCGAGGCTGATGACGTCAAAAAATGTTAACGGAATGCTACATGCTAGATGTTGAATGAATTTGCCCTTTCATTCCATAACAATAGAATTCTAGCACACATGGGGTCTATTGTTCTGACATAGCAATACAACCGTGTTTTCTAAAGGCTAAACCAAATCATGCCTGGCCGTAGCATTCCCTTAACATTCTTTGACGTCATCAACCGCACCATTAAAATAGGGGTAACGTTTCGAGTATTTGGGAGGGATGGCCTGGTTGAGGTTCGATCACCTTTTTATCAATACTGTTATGAAAATTGAATTTATTTTTGGGGGTATTTATTTTATACGCCTACTTGGCTTTCAATCGATGTACATGTAAGGTTGTATTGACTCCGTCCACGGTCTTTAATAGTTCTTTGGAAAGGTTGACAACAGTTTACCTAAGCATTATTGTGTGCTGTAAGGTTTTGGAATCGCCAAAATCATAAGAAATTAACCCTATTCTTCTTAGAATCACAATTAAGCACTGACATAGAAATGCATGTATGGAGCAACACAAAATGTTTGACCCTGAACATTTCAGCTGTTTGGGTATATTTTGTGTCATAGTATGACTATTAGGGTAATTAAAGAGCAAAAGGGAATCTAGTGTAGTGGGAAAGATGAAGAAAATTATTGTGAGCTTTCCTTTTATTTTATTGCTTTTTATGAATAATATCATAGTAAAAAGGTCCACATTATGTTTGAGCATGGGCCGATATTTTTAATTGTGTGACATACTACACAGCAACGAATACATTTTGCTATGTTCACTGGAAACTAAAATATAAAGAGTTCTGAAATGATCAGCCAATTTTCCATTTCAAATGACATATTTATATATGTCAATTTGTTCCGTTTTGTTCGCTGACATATATAACAAGATACCCGGTATACATTAAGCACAACTTTTATGGTTTCAAGGACCTTGTTTTAAAGAGTTCCCACCGTATTATAAGTGGCACAGGGTCGTGAAACCATTGCACTGGTACTGTCAATTTATGTATGAATATGCAGGTATTGTTCAGTGCACTGCCCTTAGATAATGCATGGTTAAAGGGGTTTTTATTCGCTTCGTCTCATATATTCTTCATTGAATAAAACCATTGTTAAAGTGTAATGGGTAACCAACCAGACAGATAAACCATGTCAAGGGCATATTTGCTTTGCATTCAAAACACTTGGATTTGTTTATGCATAAATAAATAAATCCTCAATTATGATGTACATGTATATAGTACACATTTCACAGATGTATTCCAAAGTAATTATTTGCTTCTTCTCTTATACATGTACATGTACATTGAGACATATAAGCTAAGTTATTGAAAATTTTTAGCTTTGTTATACATGTAGAGTAGCAATAACCCCCCCCAAAAAAAAATTGAGTTTATCACTCCAAATCTCCAATTGACTTTGAAACAGTTGAAAAATAAAATATTGTCTCTGCCAGTCACGGTGTACCTTTTTCATGATGTTGAGTTTTGTAATTTGTTACTGTTTTTTTTTTTTTTTTTTTTCCTATCTTTGTACTCTTTCCTGTAAGAATTATTCTCTCCTCGGTTTGGATTCCCCTTTTAGCCTAAATGAACATTCCAAATGAAGATGGATTAATCCCCTTTTTCTCGATATTTATGTTTACATTTTTTTCCCCCAGGTTTAATAATTTCAACTCCAACTGGTAGCACAGCCTATGCAGCAGCAGCCGGAGCAGCTATGGTACATCCCAATGTCCCTGCAATACTCATCACCCCTATTTGTCCACATACACTCTCCTTCAGGCCTATTGTAGTACCTGCTGGGGTTGAACTCAAGGTAGGTTCCATTATCAGTTTTAGGGGTGTTTTAGAATTATTTATCTGAGGAACAATTTTATTTTTTTATCACATTAAAAACTCATCACCCCTATCTGCCCACATACACTCTCCTTCAGGCCTATTGTAGTACCTGCTGGGGTTGAACACATGGTAGGTTCCATTATTATTTAGGGTGTTTTAGAATTGTTTGTATGGGGGATAGTTTTATAATTTTATTTTATTCAAAAACTCATCACCCCTATTTGCCCATGAATAATACAAAGTATCTCTTGAGACCCATTTTAGTCATGAGTAATATATAAATGTCCGTCTGTTTATATTTCTGCGTCAATCGTTTTCAGGTATCAATTATTTTTGTTTCATTTGGTACATCTTATGCTCACCCCACCTTTTACATAATATGTTGAAACCTTATCACAGTTATTTATCTGTGCAAGTTCAATTTATTAAAAATTTTTTTAAAAAATTGAACACTATTCTGATCAACACTGACATTGGGAACAAATATATATTAAACATCTAGGCATTCACTTGTTAGAATCCTGTTTCGTGCTGTGTGAAGTTCTTGCGAACTTAATATTTTTCTTTTTCTTTTGTATTTGCAGGTGTCTGTATCACCGGATGCAAGGCATACAGCTTGGGCGTCACTGGATGGAAGGAATAGACAAGAACTCAAGAAAGGTTTCTGGTAAGTGATACAAGAGAGAGAGAGAGAGAGAGAGAGAGAGAGATGAAGGGAGGAAGAGAGGGGAAGAGAGGGAATGAGAGGAAAAGAGAAAGGGAGGCATAGAGCTTGAGCGTCACTGGACAGGAGGATTAAGGCCTCGTCACACCGAGTCCGGTCCGGGTCACGGCACGGGCCCGGTCCGGTTCAACAATGGGCAAAAAACGTCGAACCATGAATCGGCCATGTACTATTGCAATGAGACTGGTCCAATAAACACGGGCTGTTCCGTACTAGTCGGAACGGCAACCGGTACGGTTTTTATGGGATCGCTCTTGGAGCGATTTGAGACGGTTTGCCGTACCGGTTACCGGACCCGACTCGTTGTGACGAGGCCTTTAGACTAGAACTGTAGAAAGGATTCTGTTACAAGTGATGTTGATTTATAGGATGGGGAGAGAGGAGAGAAGGGGGGGGGGGGGATATACGGCTTGGACGTCACTGGATGGAAGGAATAGACTAGAACTCAAGAAAGGTTTCTGGTATAGGGATGTTCATTTAGATGAGAGGAAAAAAAGAGAAGGAAAGTAGGAGAGAGGGGAAGGTAAGGAAGAGAGAGGGAAGCATACAGGTTGGGCGTCACTCAACGAAAGGAATAGACAAGAACTGAAGAAAAAAAAGAATTCTGGTACATGTAAGTGATGTCGATTTAGAGGATGGGAGTAGAGAGAGAAAGAGAAGGAGGAAAAGAGAGGGAGAGAGAGGGGGGAATGGAGGCAGAGAATGAGAGACATATAGTTCGGGCGTCACTCAAAAAAAAAAAAATTCTGGGTAGAGATGTTTGTGATAGTGAATGATAGCGGCAAGAAGTTGATAGAAAGAGTTATGTAAAGAGATAGGAAGAAAGAAGAAATTTGATAACTGTAAAATTGTAAACCAGAAGGGAGAAACTGACAGAAAATGGAATGAATCGTTGATCAACTAGACAGTCAATAAATGGAGAGATCGGATCAGAGAGAGAGAAAAAAGAGATGGACATTTAAAAAAGGACAAACGAGGGAAGGTTTTGATGAATAATTAGGATGCCTGTTTATTTAGAAATTATTAAGGAAAGATGGAATAACATTTTTCTGTTTGCTATGAAAACAATCCCTTGAAGACAGGCAGCAGTATAACTACCCAGGCCATTACCTATTCAACTTTACGCAACTATTATTGTGAGAAAGTTGTATTATCAATATTGACTTTTCACGATACAATAAATTTAGCTGTGATAGACAGTCAACACTTACAGATAATGAAGTTGGCTTTATGACTTGTCATTCATTGCTAAAAGCCTTTGTTCTTAGTCATGAGCGAACTTCAAGTTACATAAATTTTGGCTTTTTGTTTTTTTTTTCCTCATTATTTCATAACATTTATGTAGAGTGAGAGATAAATAAAATCACTTGACACTGTACAGATGAATAAATATTTGTATTTTGTTCAAAGTTAAAAAGTAATATATTAAAAAAATTGATATTAGACCATACATTGTACATGCAGTTGTTATGTACAAAAAACATTGAATTAATACAGAATACATGAAGCTTGGTTTGACTTTCTGTTCTATTTATTCCAGATTTATGAACATAAATTCTTGTCTCAATCTACGTTTCCTAGCCTGAGAATCATGACATCGGTATATCTGTTGGCATCAGTGTGCAGTATAGACAAGTTTTTAAATCTCATATCTTTTCTCTTTTTTTCCAAGCTTGTAAATCAAACATCGATATATATACCCAGTGGCGTCAGTATGTAGTACACAGTTTAGATTAGATTATAAACATCATTTCTTTTCTTCTTCTTTTCCTAGCCTAAGGATCACGACGTCAGTCTACCCTGTGGCGTCAGTGTGCAGTATAGATCAGATCTGTGATTGGTTCGATAGCCTGGTGGAGTGTCTCCACTGGAATGAACGGCAGACACAGAAGACATTCAGACAAAAGGACAAGGACAAAATCTCAAACAACAACAAACAAAACGGCGGCTCCAGTAGTCCTGAACTCCAGTGATTCAAATCCTTTTTCTACTTTTTTTTTGATTGACTGAGCGGACCTACTTTGGCCCTGCCCGATAGGGAGTATAACCACATAAATATAACGGCAGGATAATTAAAATATTATCTGATTCTTTTATTTTTGCTTTGCTTTTGGGCCCCTGACTGAAAGGGGAGGGTGATCGCATCATGTAATGGCAGAAAAAGCAGTTCCCATTTTGTCACCTTTACTTCAGAGAAGAGGACTTACATTGTACTTCATTGGGGAGTAAGTTTATGTAATGTAATAGCAGATCAGGCATGATGTCATACTTCTCCAGACAGGTTGCTCTCGATATGACAACATGTCAGTAAGATTGGACGCAATAACGGCGGATGACTACTTTATGAACCACAACATGGAACCAAAATATATCTTCATCAGGTATTGTCGTCTTTTCCGTTTTCGTACCGAATTCTGGAAGCCGAAGAGAAAAAAAAACAAGCTTGAATCATCTGCAACACCTTGGAAAGAAAAGGAGTATCATCCAGTCTGCAACAAAATTAGGAACGAAAACCACAGGATTTTCTGGAAAACTTTATCTGCTTATTTCAGATTATATGTTCGATAGAAATTATGTGATTTTACAATGTAACTGAAATGGACTTTCTGTAAGCCAGTGCACTTGCATATTTTTCTTTGTACCCACTCGGTCGCCTGTGTTAAACACTGATGTGTGGAAATGCAGGTGGAACAATGTTCTTGAAAAAAAGAATTTAAGGAGAAAAAGCCAAATTTAAACAATCTCATAATACTACCAAGATGATGTGTGTGAGTTTTAATGATATTATTTTGGATTTATAAAGCGCTAGATATTTACTGTGTATCTAAGTGCTTTTCAGATATATTATTGATTCAGTTTGGATGAACATATGAATCGTGAAGAAATAATTCATGTTGCATCTCATTTAAAACATTAAGGTGAGGTAAGAAAATCATTTTTTAGATAAATGAAGTTGCATTCCATGGGTTGTACATTTCTTTTCATGTTTCTTCTTGAATTATGTCCAACATGCATACTTGTTTTACCTGGATTTCTGCAGAAAAACTCTTACTTTTCTTGAAATACTGTAAGTTATATGGACCCCTGCTTTTTCCACGGAATACAGGAACATATCTACATGGCTGAAGGCCAAATGAAACATTGCACAAGAACATGAATATTTTTCATTATTCCATGAAAGCAAGAACAGAATGATTTTAAGTCTAGATCTAGACACCTGCAGATATGAATTGTGTAGTTTTTTTTAAAATGATCTTATTGGTAAAGTTACAATGAAAATATACATGTCAGGGTTCCCAGCCCATCAGGGAAATCAGGGAAAATTATTTTACTTTTTTCCAGTCAGGGAAAAGTCAGGGAATTTTGATTGGCCCAAAAATCAAAAGTTTGTTAATCAATCAGACTAGTGCTTTGCACTGCAAATAGTTCACGACGACACCAAAGGAAACACACAAGTCTGGAAATGGCTTTAAATAATTATCAGGGAATTTTAAAATTTCATCAGAGAAAAATTCTTGAGATGCTGGGAACCCTGACATGAACACAGTGTAGATGTTTCATATATATTGGTCTTCTTAGCTCATTAAGCTTAATTATTGCGATGATAATTTCTTTACTTAAGCGCATGCAACACAAGCTCATTTTTTCAACTCATTCATGGACAACAAGGGCATTTTATTTCAAGCACAGATGTGGAATGTAGATTTTATTATCATGTCATTCTCATGAAATTCTGAATAATTGATTTACCAATGAATTTTAAATTTAAATTTATTCATGAACATAAACTGCCTTATGGTCGGGTGTATATTTAGCTCGACCTTGTTTAAATCGGTATGGGGTTTGTTATGTCTCTTTGTAAGAAAGTATCTCCCAAGTTTATTGAAACAGCTCTTATATTTCTCCAAACAGCTCTTATATTTCTCCAAAATATTTTCTTTTTCTTTTTCACACATAAAGAGAATGAATTTGTTGATTCATTTTGTATTGATTAAATAGGTGCTAGCATGAATCAGTATGCAATCAATATAATCGTTTTCCAAATTGAATATTTTTCACGTAAATCTGTCATTTTCTGAGCTGTATCGCACAAAGATCTACAACGATGTTGATTGTACTTCTGTATGTGTTAAAACGTTTGTGTTATACATGTAACAGCTACATGTACAAATTGTCAACACTGACATGTATTTAGTCTTATTATTAGTGATTAAACAAACTCTTAATTCAACATTAGGGCATTTATTTTGAAATGAAATGTCTATAGAAGCATGAAGTGGAGAGCACAGTGTTATCTCAATTTGTAAATTTTTGTTTGATAATTGTTCGTTATTTACATGGTTTACCATTTACATGACATTCCACTGCAGTGTAATTGATAAATATATAAATGTTGTAAAACGTTCATGTTTTAATATCACTTTTAGCTCGAAATAGAAAATGCTTATATTATTTCATTCGCTGTTGAATTTTTTAGATTACATAATTGGATATTAATATTTTATTCCTTGCGCTCTAAGCATGTTTTGTTAAAGGTAAAGTTCCTTTTTGCTTCCGAGTATTTTGCAAATATTCCTTGCCTCTTACACTTGAACATACATTGCTTGCCAGTTACCCGAGTACATTGTATGTTGAAAAATATATATTTAATGAAAACAGGATTAATTAGCTTTATCCCCCACCACACACTTTTAAATTCAACTATGATTTGATTTTGAATGGAATTGCAAATATGATTACAAGAAATTTAACTGAGTAAAATCTTATTATTTCAGCGTCACATGTGGCTACATTTATGTGAAAAATAAAGTAGTTATTGTGTTGTATAGAACCTAAACTTTATCGGCCAGTTCTCCCCTTACGAGGTAACGCACCACACAATGTTATTGATTTCATAATAAAATTTACTTCGGTGTTGTACTTTTGCAGAGACAGGTCTTGCATCTGCTGCTTAAATTTGTATGTGACCTCTTTTGACAGGGTTGTGATAAAATCTGTTTAGTTTCCTACAGGTACTTTGCAATCATATGTTTTACAAGCATATTATTTTATGTGTTTTACTAGCTTACAGTTTTATTTGTGTATTTTGTTTTAAAGTGTATGAACCTTTTACAAATCCAGGTATCTTCTCTGTGTAGAGATATGTGTAATAGTTTGCTTTTTCTGGTTGAAATTGGACCAAAACCAATTGAGATGAATGAAATTTGCAATCATAATATTTTGAATAATTGCATTAATATATCTGTATTTTCTAGACAGGCTGATCTGAAATATACTATTGTAAGGTTGCCTATACAGTGTAATGGGAAACTCAGTGCTGTAAATAGAGCCTGGATATTACAGTAACAGTTGGGCAACAACAGGGCACATATTACTATGTTAGGCAAGCACATTATAAAAGGAAAATGCATTGTACTCGATTGTAACTGAGTTAGCCTAACTATACATGAATTATCATACATTCTACATGTACATTACGTTCTATGTACATGTAAGTTGAAAGAAGAGGGCAATGCATTTGATGAAAATGTAACACCTTTGTGTGGAGCAGATAAATAGATTTTCTTTTTCTCAATGGTGCTGCAAGGTCAAAGAGGCCATGTAATTCACATTATTGGGAACAAAATACAGTACAAAAAAATATGACAATAGACCTTTCATTTAAATGCAGCCTAACGTATGGGGACGCTATGGTTTATTCTTTTTACAAAATTTGTATCTTTGATTAATGATATGTACATGTATGTACTAATTGAAAGATCATCATTACTTTTAAATGAATAATAGTGGCTGGATTTTGAAAATATGCTGAGAAATGTGGAATTTTTCCATTTTTTTAATAAAATCATCATTATACGCAAAATGTATCTTAATACAAGTTGAGAAAATCAAAACATTTAATAATTGTTTACATGATAAAAAGTAAAATTAAAAGTGTGTTAAAATGAAAAGTATTATGATTATTTACAGTACTAAGGCAGCAGTGCAGAAACAAACATATTTTGAGAAGCACCATTAAATCATATCACTTTGTGTGTCTGGCCAGCAGAAGGGCTTTAACAGAAATGTTGGTCCAGTTATTGGAATTTCAAATGTTATATGATTCGGTTTGGGTTTCCCCAATTGACTTATATCTTCAGCGAGCTTAGATATTAAAGGGGAAATATACATCGCATTCAGTTAAGAGTCAATTATGTGCATTGTAATGCAATATACATGTAGATTTTTTTTTAATTTACTGAAAGAGCAAATACTGTAACTTTTATTCTGTTTGTAAATGTAAGTGCTATCGTGGTGGTTTCCCTTCACGCTGTTTGGCTACATGTTTGTCTAAAAAAAAAAACCTACACAATTAGAAATACAAGAAATGGTTATAATTATTATTTAACTTTGTTAGTTTGTAAGGAAAAAGTGCAAGTACAGTGTAATTATTTACATGTATATGTAGCAAACAAATATGTTAAATTGTGCTGCTATTAGCTCTGAATTGTGCATATATATTATAGATCTATTTTATTGGCTTATAATCTTTAAAGCTGCACCACATTATTCTTATAATTAGTGGGATGACAGAGTGTTTTGATTTTTTTTTCTTTTTTCTTTTTAGACGAAATAGATAAAATACATTGCATATGAGGGATCATATTTCAAGTTCAACATGTAAAAGGAAAGGCAATCCCATACTATATGTTTAAGTGTATTGGAGGCCACGTTTTTCTGCTCTCCTGAACATGAAATATATTTGAGATATTGAGGTTTTATCCTTTAAGCAACAAAATTTAAGCATTCAGTAATCGTATTTCCTTATAACAGGGTAATTGGCTAAGCCCTGAGCTTCTTATAATGGGAGTGTACTGTAATTATGGAGTAGAAATTACAGCTTTCATCCATATATGATGTTGTGGTATATTGGTGGGAGTAAAGTAAGAGTTCAAAGAAAGAAATTATATATTTTATAACTATGTGCAGAGTTGGACAAAAAAGAACTGCTTTATTTTGAGGATTCCTTCATAGAGAACCTTAATTTAATTTGCTTTTTGAAATGTATGTTTTGCAGAATTTAAATGTATATGTTGATAAGACTTTTTGTTATGCAATTTGTATACTGAAAAGAAATGAGAATATCAAGAAAGCAAGAGAAAAATTATGTCTTTCCTATTTGTAAGATTTTGATAGAATCTGTTTTGTACAGCAGGTGAATTGATGATATTTGTATATATTCAAAGGGCAGAGATTTTTTAAAGAACAAAATACAGACTAAATAATAGAATTGCAAAACTAATTTTTGGCTCAAGTGTCTTATTTGAGTGATTAGCATATACTTCTTCTTCTCCCCTTTAGAGATCTTAATGATTTCCCACAATCTTATCCGGCCATCCATGTTTTTGAAATTCAGTGTCCTATAGACGAATTCAGGCAGCGTTTCATGGAAGTGAGCCCTCTATGTGCCTGCCATATAGATGGGGGCTTCCAATGTACTACGCACGCGCCATGTGCGCATACATACGCACACAAGGAGCATGCGTAGTACATTGGAAGCCCCCCAGCAATGGCTACCACCATGACAAAACATCACCCAAACCGAATTCGTCTATAGCCTGTGGGGTGTATTTCAACATCCATGCACATGTATTTCTAGCAAGAGTACAGTGGAAACTTGTTAAAACAAGGTCCTTTGGACAATGGAACAGGGGTGTGAGTGACAAATAAAAAGAGGGGGTGAAAAGATGAAATGTAAATAGTTCCCATATTTTTTGTACAGAGGAAAGCTAAAAATACCCCCAAAATAAGCCAAATTTCAACCCCCCCCCCCCAAAAAAAAAAAAAGAAGAAAAAAGTTGGACTCTCACGGAAATTCCCCTTTTAAATGTAGGCCTACATGTCTATCAGGTATTTTTTTATATATGGGTAGAAAATCCCCAAAGAATAGAAATTGCTGGGACCAGCAGAATTTTCTTTCTAAATTAGACCTCTTGTTATATCAGACAAGTTACCAGTGTACAACCACCTTCCTACGGCATGCCTGCATAACCTTGCATCTTCCTACATCCCATGCAAGGATTTTCTGTAAAATCTGAATCCAGAACCTGGGGGGCGTTTCATGAAAGTTTTATTTGACAAATCATCCAATCAGATGCAATCATTTCAGTAGCTTATAACAGTTGTCAGTGATAATCATTGAATATTTGTTTCATGAAATGCTCCCTTGTTGTTGGGTTTCTATTTAAACTGCTAATATGAAATTCACAATATGATTGACAGACATTTACAAGAAGTCTGTTATTGCAATTTCAATTTTGATTGCATGAGTGAAATCTACTTTATGATTGACAGGTGTGTTCCTGTAATTAACACAGTTGTTGACTTGGAATGTGGGATGCAGGAAGCATGTTGTATATTACAGGAAGGATGTTTCTTACATTCTTTGCAAGTCATGACCTGTGTAGGAATGCATTCATCACAATGTTATCTCGAAAGTAAAGTTGCAGGGAAAATGACCACAAACATAATGGCCCGTATTCACAAAGGTGGCCTAAAGTTAGGCTAGGCTTAACTTTAGGCCACCTTTGTGAATACGGGCCAATCATTAGACTGCATGCTAGCATAAAAAAGTAATTGTTTTTACTTGGATTTTACATAAATATTTACTTTTAAATTTAGTTCAATTAATCAATACTCAATTATTATGTTTCCGAATGACACAATCATATCACAATATCATAAGAGAAAACATGAGCAAAATTCTCGTCAAAGCAATAATATTGTACTTGATTTTATGCATACAGTTCAATACACAATCATGAAATGATACATTAAGACACATTGTTTATTTTATTTACAACCATTTTATTCATAAACATATATTTTCTTAAAAAGTCCTTAAATTTTCATCTCTTTTCAATCTGTATACCTTTCAAATGGGTAATCCTTTAATAATCGCAAAGAACGGCATGACTAAATTCATCAAAATATTAAGCTCAAGACACAAACATGTTTTGTGAGGGTGGTGAGGGTTACTACAAATCGAATGCCAACATCTACATGTACATTGTATACAGCAATTTAGACCAATGTTTCTCTCGTTGTTTGCGATTTGTGTGGATACAATTACCATTCAAGAGTATACAATACAATTACCGTTAATGGGTGAACATTAATTAAATTTGTGAAATTTTTGTCTCACACTTTGGCTTGAAATTAAGACTTTCACAAAGACCCATATTCTCAAAAGCCACCTAACTTTAAGCCTAGCTTAAATCTGTAGTTTATCTATGGCCTGCTAAAAGGGACTCAATCTGTCAATGTTGCATGTCCCTATCACCTTCACTGAATTCTGGAATCGTGTTTTAATTGTAAGGGAAACTTTTGTACATTCCCAAGCAGTTTTTAATACTGTATAAGTGGTTATTTTCGCGGTGACTTTATTTTCGTAAATTTCGCGAGTCGGTAATCGCGAAAATTTCCACTTCAGTACAAGGCTATTTATAGTAATGAAATCATCACCAAAATAATGAAATTTTGCTCTCGGGAATTTCCCCAACTAGTCCAAAATCACGAAAATATTGGCTTACTACTAAAATACATGATGAATTGAACATCTACATTTCGGAATTGATTCCCTTTTAGCAAGCCATAGTTAAACCACAGATTTAAGCTAGGCTTAAAGTTAGGCAGATTTGAGAATATGGGCCAATGTGTCTCTCTTTGTTTGCGATTTGTGTAGATACAATTACAATTCAAGAGTATACATACAATTACCATTAATGGGTGAACATTGATTAAATTTGTGACATTTTGTCTTACATTTTGGCTTGAAATTAAGACTTTCACAATGTGTTCAATTTGTGAAAAGTTGCAACATCGCACAGTAACTGTAAGGACAGGGTTCCCAGCATTTCAAGAAAACAAAATTCCTTGATTTTTCCTTGATGAAATCTAAAAATTCCCTGATAATTACTTAAACCCATTTTACCCCAATGTTTTCTTTGTTGTGGCCGAGAACAATTGCAGTAGAAAACACTAGTCCGACTGACTGCTGAACTTTCGATTTTTGGGCCAATCAAAATTCTCTGACTTTTCCCTGATTTTGAAGCATTATTATCAAACTCCCTGCCTTTTCCCTGACTGGAAAAAAGTAAAATAATTTTCCCTGATTTCCCTGATGGGCTGGGAACCCTAAAGTACAAGCTTAAGACACATTCATTAAACTAGAATTTATTAAGATATCTATAAGGGGAAAAAAAACAATATTTGTAAATCTATGAAAACTTTGGGAATACTGTAATCGTGGAAATATTCGCGGTACATTAATTTTTGCAGATTTCATGTGATTGGCTGCCACGAATTTAAAAACGGGCAAATATATGAGCATGCTTTTTTATGCATGTATTGGGTGCCTTCAATTGTGTGCTTACTAAAATGCAGCGCGAATTCAAGAACCTGTAAACATTCTTTGAGGCTGCTCAGCGCGAAAAATTAATCGCGCGAAAATAACGGCAAACACAGTATCCTGTTAAGTAAGGCCTATGATGAAACACTGATGAATATGATATTAATTTGAAAAATATAATTTGTACACCTGTATATATCCTTTCTAAGGAATTTCAAAATATTATTTGGACTTTATTTTTTAAAGAATTTTTGACAAAAGCACAGACAAAACAAGACAATATTGTAAATGGAAATCCTTGAAATGAAAACAGATATAATTTGCAAAAACGACAATTTTAAAGATTTGGATATGGTCATTATCACAAAAAATGATCCTTGCTTTAAAAAAAAAGAGAAAAATATAAAGAAATATGTCAAAACTGTTAATTCTTTGATTTATGACTACTGTACAACCAGACACATTCACGATATGAAACTTTCGCAAATTGGAGCCGATAGCCATTTTCACGGAATGAAACTATTGCGAAATGCCGACCATCTTCTAACTTGTATAGTGTATATTTTACAGCATTGTACTAGCATTCAATGCATTGAGTAGACATACACTTTTACTTTCGCGAATCTTGCCTCCTCGCAAAATTGGACAAAATATTATTCACAGAAAAAATTCTGTTTTTACTGTAATTGAAAGCCATGAATGTTCATATATGATAAAGGCTTTTCACATTCAATATTTTTTCTCATCTTTTAAAAAGTAGTCTATCAACTACCACGCCTTGAGCTTGCGTACTTTCTTCTTCTCCTGAGGGGTGCGTAGTGTCATGGAATGAGGGGCTACACGCACTGCTCGGCGAGGGTTACGCCTGAGTGATCTCTCTTGGGCGTCGCCCTCCGTCTCGCTAATGGCAGGGGAGAGGAGGACTACACTATCCAACTCAGAGGGTGATAGGAGATGGGAGGCGGTCATCGAACGTCTGATAAGATATCAAGAAAGAGAAAAGTCATGCATAAAACTGATCCAAGAAGAAAAAAACTAAGCTCAAATCAACAAGAC
Source organism: Paracentrotus lividus (assembly GCA_940671915.1). Classification (NCBI taxonomy): domain Eukaryota; kingdom Metazoa; phylum Echinodermata; class Echinoidea; order Camarodonta; family Echinidae; genus Paracentrotus; species Paracentrotus lividus. Next base: position 28,886,585 of record CALNVZ010003431.1, on the reverse strand, counting down.
TACTGTATAAGTGGTTATTTTCGCGGTGACTTTATTTTCGCGAATTTCGCGAGTCAGTCATCGCGAAAATTTCCACTTCATTACAACGCTATTTATGGTAATGAAATCATCACCAAAATCGCGAAATTTTGCTCCCGCGAATTTCCCCAACTGGTCAAAAATCGCGAAAATATCTGTACGCGGAAATATTGGCTTATACAGTATTTGAAAAAGATAAAAGGATGTAAAGAAATTTTAAAAAACATGAAAAGGGGGACAAGAGAATGTGATTAGGATGAGGGATATCAGCAGAGCTCAGTTCCAAAAGGTATTAATTCGTCTGTATTGCTTTAGAGCAAATCAATGCATTTGTGTTATGCCTTTAATTGTACAGGCATCTACATGTATGGAAAAAGAGAAGTCCATTCCCTTGAAATTTGGTGGAAAACTTTTGTTCAGAAATGGTACCTTCTGAATAATGGTATTATATCAATACCTTAATCTGCATAAAAAGTGTGTGTAGTGTCTTTTGCACCTAAAGCTACAATGTAGTCATATATGAATTGAGAATATAAAGCAAAGTAGAACACAAGGCATGAAGAGAAAGTCAGAGTTATTTAGAAATTGAGAAAGAGAGAGAAGGACACACAAATTGATTATGGAAGATATTTGTATTTAACAGAAGAATTATTCACTTCATTCAAATAAGACAATTAAGAATAAAGCTGAAGACAGAAGTATCGTGAGGGGGGAAAATTTCAAAGACAAGTTTTTGTTTTCTTACCTCGTGCCTCTTACAGGTGTCACAGTGGGTTTATCTTTAATTTGCGTCATGGATGCGTTCCCACTCAATGTAGAAGGTCGCCCCCTCCTCCCTCTTCCCTTACCCCCTGATGCCATCATCAATGACACATTCTCCCCAGGGAGAGGCGAGGGTGATGGGACGGTCAGCACGGTCTCTGCTAGTGATTGGCTGAGGGATGGAGGAATGGGCGTGGCCGTCTCCTTGGTGATGAACTTGACGGCTGAGCGACGCCCTCTAGATCGAGTAAGGGGCGGAGAGAAGATGAAGGATGGTTGGGCAGGGGTGCTGGGCTCCTCTGCAAGATTTAAAAAAAAAAAGTAATAATAAATAACAATGATATGGCTTCCTGCACGACATTCATATTCAAAAGATCTGAACCTGTTTTGAAGTTCAAAACTCAATCGACAGCGAAATTCACAGGCCAAATTCAAAAGCGAATCCAAACAACAAATATGAATTAGACTATAATTTGATTGCCCAGAGCTTAGATTTTAAAGGCATATCACTGCAATGCAGTCCTCTACAATGACATTCCATATCGACTCCTCATACACTGCCAACGAGGGATAGGCATAATTATCATCATCACTAATATTGTTTAACCCGTCCTATAGTACTACATGTAAATGAACTGTGAAACATGAGAAAATGAAAATGTAGCAATCAAACATTTCCATTCATTTTATTTTTGTTTTTTTGTGAACCTTAAAAATTTTACAGTACACTGTCACAGATTACAAAAATTTTGTAGGACTTTTTACTACATTCAATGTAATTAGAGTTTCCCGATTGGATTATAGACACCTACATGTGCCTACATGTACATGTACATCCACATGCCTTTTTTTTAGGACTGGTTCTCATTAATGGAGAAATCATGAAGGACCGAGTTAAGATCCTAGTGGGACACCACATGACATAATTATATAACTCAATGATAGACTCTAACCTTCCTTCTGCTCCTGCTTGGCCTTGGTTCTAGGACTGGACCTAGTCATGGATCTTGTTACCGGAGACCTTGGAGATCTCCTTGGGGTACCCTTTACTTCCGGTGAGGCAGGTATGGTCAAACTGGCCGGTTTTGGAGGAGATATTATATCTAACAGAGAAAGAGAAAATACAACAATTCATTTTCTCTTATTCAATATGAAAATAAAATATATCCCAGTCTGTTATCAAACTTGCATAATCTTAGCTAAATGTCTCAATATTGGATGAAGTTTTTCATGTGCTTGATTAACAATTATCAAGACTCTAATGGCAGCTGTGGGGTATTTTGCAAAGTTTATTTATACTTGACAACATATTATAGTAGCACAACATGAAAAAGAAAAAGTACATTGACTCTTAATTTATAAATAAATATAAATATTCACAAAAATCGTTTTTCTGGAATAAATACATACATGCATAATTATACATTTTCAAGAAGATTAGACTTCTGATTTAGACATTGTGGCCCTAATAAACACAGGTATACCCCATAGCTTAACTCTGCGGTTTAACTATGGTTTAAAAAAAAAAATGTGACTAATCTGCATACATTGTTTTGTTCCTTACAGGTTTATGGGATTCTGGAATCGAGCTTTGATGGAAAACTTTTTTACTTATCATTCCCAGGCAGTTTTTAATAGTTTCAGAGCCAAAAATTCTGATAAATCAAACATCTTCTGTTCGAGATTATGTCACATTTTGCTACCCATAATTTAACTACAGATAATAGCCATAACTTAACTTAATACACCTTAATACAGGCCTATATCTGTACCTGCTTGAACTTCCATTGGAGAGTCCATCTTGCTTTCCACCCTTGGTTCTTCTGCAGATACTGTTCCCTGATCCTCTTCCATCTGCTTCAGACTCTCACCAAACGGAACCCTAGGGGGAGTCTTCTCCACTTCCCGTGTCCTCAGCGCCAGACCAGGGGTCGTCTGCACAGACATCTCCTGAACGTCGACTTTCGCTGATGGTTGCTGGGTGAGGTCAAAGGTCGCACCAGCCATGGGCGAGGTCTGGATGTGAACACCCTCTCGGACGTGCTTGGGTACGACGGAAGGAATCTCAAAGACTTGCTCTGCTCCAAATCTTACCTAGATTTTGAGGAGTTTTCAATGGAGGAATCAGTTTAAGAAGTTATTATAATATCATGATCTCAAAACAACATTACCATCAACATCATTATCACTATAATCATCACCATCACCATCAGCACCAACATCATCATCATTATTATCATCCCCGCCATCACCATAATTATCACCATCCTAATCACCATTGTCATCAATATCAATATCATCATCATCATCATCATAATCATCCTCATCACCATCATCATCATCTTCCCAACCATCACCATCAGCATCAGCATCACCATCATCATCATCATCACCATCACCATCATCATCATCACCACCATCATCATCATCATCATGATCACCATCATCATCATCCCCACCATCTCCATCATCATCATCATCATCATCATCATCGCCGTCATCCCCACCACCATCATCATCATCTTTATCAGCATCATCATCCTCATCATCATCATCATCATCCCCACCATCATCATCACCATCATCATCCCCACCACCACCACCACCACCACCACCACCATCACCATCACCATCATCCTCCCAACTACCACCACCACCATCATCATCATCATCCCCACCACCACCACCACCACCACCATCATCATCATCATCATCACCATCACCATCATCATCACCATCACAAGCACTTTGATAATCCTCATAACTGCCATCACCAACAAATTATTCTCATCATTATCACCATCATAATCATCATTGTTATCATCATCGTCATTATCATCAACATCATCATCACCAACACCACAATCATCATCATCACCACATACACTTTCATGATCATCACCTTCAATACCACCATCATCATCATCACAACCATCCTTATCATCACTACCATACACCATCAGTATCATTATCACCATCATCATCGTCACCATCATCACTATCATAAATCATCAGTATCATCATCGTGCCTCACCTTTGTCTCTCCCTCCGCGATAATAGCCTCATCTTCATCTTCAGTATCCTCCGCATCAAAGGTGAGCTGCCAATCTTCGGAGGCGGGTGGAGACTTCTCCAAGAAGGCTTGCTCAACATCCAGATCCTTAGACTGTCTTGGGGGTGATGGCAGCGGGACAGAGGAGGGGCTTCGGATACCAGACGGCCCTGCTGCATCCCTCTCACTGAAGCGGAATGGGCTCAAGGAGTGGATGGGTTTCCGTGGTGATGGCTGGAAGACAAAGTCTGGAGGCTGAGCCGAGGATTGTTGTTGATTCACGCCTGATGACAGAAATAAATGTATCACACATTACCAAAATATATATAACACAGAGTATAAAGTATGTTTATTTCATTGGTTTTCTGATCTCGTATACATTCAGCCTCTGGTAAAAAACTTGAAAAAGTCGGAGGATCATATTTAACTTTAAAGAATGCTCAAGAGAGACTGGGATTCCTTACTATTTTACGTTTATGCAGTCTTCATCTATTGTATACTTCAACAAATATGATAAATAACAACAATAATACTGGTTTCCTATATAGTGCTTACAGTATAATCCCGGTCATTGGATTCATTTGTGATCCTGCACTTTACAGCGCACAATCTCCACTCCTTGAGGAACATTCCAGCTGGTATTGTACGTACATTGTATTTCACCCTCCAGACCGCTACAAAAAATTTATTTTTCACTTGCCCTATTGGGCAAGTGAATTTTTTTTTTGCTTGCCCAAGAGGAAAAAACACTTGCCCAAATTTTATTTTCATTTTCTTTGTTTAAAGATATTTTTTAGTAGCAATATCATCTCATAAATGTCCACGAACAAAGAGCCTAAAAGACGAAAGAACCACTAAATTTGGATCTAAAAAAAACAACAAAAAAAACAAACAAACAAAATTATACAAAATTATTAAAAAATATTTATTAAAAAAATTAGTGAAATCATTTTCATGCCAAATTATCTCTATTTTCACATGTAACAAAAAAAAAATAGCATTGAAATGAACATTGACAAAAGGTAAGAAAGAAAATATATCCGAACTTGAATTATTTTCTCGTCTATAAATTTTACAATGAGTCTGTATGTTAAGACTAGCACCATACATCGGAGCTCTGCAGATCGGCGAGATGTTTAGAATAACAAATTGGCTTATTTCACAAGTTTTAGGGATTTCATTTCAATTGTAAGGTAATGTTTTCTACAGTAGGAGAGCCCTGTGTAAGTATTTTGTCTAGTTTGTGTTTATAAACACCTCTTTTATTGTGTTCTTGAGGTGGAATGTTATGGGGAAATCGTTGATCCTGATACCCCGCACCGACGATTGCCTGGGCCGCTGGGGCTGGCTGCAAAGGCGCCTTCAACACTCTCGTGTTGCACTGTGCTGAAATCATCGCTTGCCCGATCGGGAAAGTGACTTTGAACTTTGCTTGCCCGCCCGTTGTTTTCACTTGCCCCGGGCAAGCAGGTTTGTCGCGCCCTGCCCTCTTTTATTGCTTTGATTGTACGTTGCTTTCATCACCACTTTCAGATTTACAATTAACAATTAAGAATTAACAATGAACAATACCTTCTGTTTCCATCTGTTCCTCTGTCTCCATCTCGGCTTCATCCATCACCATGGGAACGGGCTCTTCTCTCTCCTGCTGGAACTCCCCTGGAGACATGGTGTGTCTTAGGCTGAAATTGAATGTAATTTCTTCATCCTCCTCCTCCTCCTCCTCACCATCCTCCTGTCCTCCTAGCTGGTTACTAGGGTGGAGGACATTCAGCATCATCCCTTCTGGCATGGGCGGAGTCTGGGAGTCATCATCCTGGAATAACGCTTGAAGGACCTCATCATTTCCTAGTTTGATACAAGGATTTTGAAGAACGTTCAGAGTATACAGGAAATGAAGTTTTCGTTAAAAATGTATCTCATGTTATTATAAAAAAAATTTAAAAATGTGAGGTTCATGTTGGCTGATGCAGGCTGAGAGATAAAAAATTGGTCTAGTGGTAATGTTCAGGGTCAGCTCTAAAATTTCTCCAGATCGGGTCCAGGTTTGAATCATGGAGACACAACACAACCATCCAATACAAACATACCCCCCCCCCCTTCATTCTAGCTTGTTCTCCGAGTCACGACCAACATGGAGCTGTCCACTGTCATAAATCATGTAGATATCAAAATCAAGGAAAGCCAGTAGGAAACGGGAAACCAAGAAGAGAGTCCATGGTAAAGTGAAGGAGCAGGTTCAAGAAGCGCTTGTCCTCAAGTCATCCTTGAAGTACTGGAGAGGAAAATCTGATGTCACAGCAGATGTGCTTTATCCTTCCGGGACAGTAACGGACGCGTCAAGACAAACCTTGCTAGTCAGAGCGCAACTTCTGTCTGGCACATACATGGTCCAGACAAGAAAATGCAAAATTGGCAGAGACAGAAATCTCCTATGTCCTTTGTGTAAAGATGAGGATGAGACCCTTGACCACTTCATCGCATCCTGCACCTATCTAGAGGAACATAGAGACGAGTTCATACTCAAAGTCAGCGAGATACTGGAAGATCACCATTGGATCCTTGACTGTCTCTCCAACACTGATGACTACAAATTCTTATTCACCCAGGCTGTACTACTACCATATGACTCTAGACTCCCCTCTACCATCAATTGTAAACTCATAAAAGTGTGTCTGAGCTATATCTCCAGAATACATAAAAGCCGCTCTAGCGCTATCTCGCCATCCTCTTAACTACACTGTATTTCCCAGTTCTTCATGCTTCAAATTCAACATGCGGGTCAGCCCCGACGATCTCCGACTACAAGCGGAGGGATGACAAGAGAGAGAGAGAGTAGGGATTATTGAACAAAATTGACAATTTATTAACCTCAAAGCTAGGCAAGTTTCAACAGAAAATCAACGAGAAGCATCGAGATCCGAGAGATATCCAGATAGCAAAATTCAAAGAGGTTAAAAAATAAGAATATAAGTTTTGATGCAAAATTCTATTAACAGGGGTGATATTCACTCTAGAAAATAAAAATAGACATACTTAAGCGAGGGAGCGAAGCGACTGAGGGGGGGAGGGAGGGTGTGGGATTTGCATCCCACGGTAGGGACTTTTTTTTTGCATTTTGGGACTTTAAATTGTACAATTTTGTGCATACCTGGCGGAAAAAAAAAAAATCAGAATTCTGATTTAAATCGAAGGAATATCACCCCATTATTAAGCAAAGAGCACGTTGGACCCAAGGGAGAAGCGAAACCAAAGTTAGCCGAAGGTATGTAGTTATTTGAATATCGGCAAAAGATTATCAAGCTAACAGAAAGCTCAGATGGAGGATGGGCAACAGTGGAAGAATACGTACAGAACAACCTGGCTGACAATTCAGACGACGAGAAGCAAATAATGAAGGCAAAAGCAAGAGCACAAAGAAATTCCTCCTCTCCATCATTACAACTGACATTCCATACAAAGTTTGAACACAACATCGTAGTAAAACAATATATTCCGACAAATTATCGTAATTTACAATTCTCATTTATGACCGAAACATGATTTGGTCCTGCAATTGTCAAGTCGTGCTTGAGCATGCATTATCCAATTTTTTTTGCGAGTTCTCTAAGATTTAAATTTTTAAATCGGTTAACAACCTACCTTGTGGTGGTTGTGCCAATGGGGATGGGCGCCTCACGCTCGGTGGCTTCTCCTTAGGGGTCAGAATACGGGTGCTCTCTGGGGGTTTTGACCTTGGTGTCAGCACCTTGTGACCCCCCTCTTCTTGTTGTTGCATTAGGGTGGGGCTCGGAGGCTCCTCCATAGGGGTGCGGGTGCTCTTGGGCGTCGGCGGTTTCGACATGGGCGTTATCACCAGATGACCCCCTACCTCTTGTTCCATGAGGATGGGGCTGAGGGGGGAACGGCGGGCTTGCTCTGGGGGTATCCCCTCCATGGGGGACTGGAAGGGTGGGGTATCGGCAGTCTCCTTGGTAGGGGAGATCTGGGGGCTGAGGGGAGGGGTAGCCCATGCTTGTGGGTCAAGGTTGGGGGAGGGCGTGTCGCGGTGGGGGAGCAGTGATGGGGGCTCAGGCACCAATCTGTGTAAGAATAACAACAATTTTGTGGATTTATAATGCGCCTAATACATAGCTAGATCACGTCTCTAACTGCTTTACAGACATATTATTACCCCGGTCATCGGACTTGGGCTTACCGGCACACAGTGCGTGCACATTCTCCACTCCCTGAGGAGCATTCCAGCAGGGCACTATTGAATAAAGGTGAATACAGTACTGATCAAACAACAATGTATGGGATCACAGTTTAGAATATATTGAGTAAAGCCCAGCGCACACTATGCGATGTGATTGCACTAAGATCCTATTGCAACAAATTGCCAATCGCATCGCAGTGCAATCGCATCGCAGGTCAGCCACACATTGTAACACAGCGCTGCGTCACTATGGTACCTCCTCTTTTACACGCATGTGCGCAGTAATACAACCTCCATCTCTAACAAATCTGATTGGCTGAAATTATCAAGATCGCAGGAGAATCGCAGGAAGATTTGACATGTCAAATGTCAGAAATTTGGTCTGCGATTTTTCTGCAACACATCGCATCGCAGTTGCAGCGTGTTGCAGGTTGGCGCACACTCCGCGATTTTGTTGCAATCGGATCTTAGTGCAATCGCATCGCATAGTGGGCTTAAGAGCGTGTAAGATTATCTCCAGTTATTTAGTGTAAAGACATCATATATCAACCAAGGATGAAATATGACAAGAAAATTACAGAATAAATAGTAATAGTGGGTTTTTGTGTTATACTTACTGGTTGATATCTGGCGAAGGCGAGTCTTGCAGTACGGTGTCATCAGAAAAACGGATATGTCTGACAGGCGTTGCAGCCTTCTCCTGATCAGTTTCATCCTCAGCTTTGGAAAATACAGAAAAATATGACATTCCTTCCAGTTAAAAAAAATTGTGTCACATTTTTATTTACATATACAGTGCATTTCTTTCCATTAAAAAAATAATAAATACTTTTAGACATCTAAAATAAACAGATTTAATTTTAAGTAATGTTTCACTTTGGGATTCAAAGCATTTTAGTCATAGAGAGAGAGAGTCAACAGTCTGGTAGAAATAATGAAATTTGACAGAAAAAAAAGAAAGAAAATCAGTTAGATGTTATAGAGAATGCATTTATCTGGAAACTTTTTAAAATAGCCAACTCTGAATAAAGACAGTGAAACAGACCATAAGACATTATAAACAGAGATACCGGAAGCAAATAATAATGAGAGGTAGGTTTTTATAAACCAGTTTTTTTTTCTTCTGAGGCTACACACATTGTACATCTAGCTGAACGAAAGATGATTGATACTAGACATACATTTATTTATCCCAATAAAGATTCTGATTCTGATTTTACTTCAATAAGAAACAAACAACACTCTGTAATTGGCGGATCCAGGAATTGAACATGGGGTGGGGGGGGGGGGGCTCCGCCAAATTTGTCTGATTTTAACTTTAAAAAAAAGGTGTTTTCTCTGTAAATAAAAACTTCAAGAGTCAACGAGTGGTTTTAAAATATGGGGGGGGGGGGGGGGTTTCATCATTATAACAGATACAATGTATGATAAAACATTCAAATTATTGAACAAAAGTGTTCTGTATGTATAAAATGCAATTTGTCAATAGATATTTTGTGAAAAAACAACTAAACAACAAATTAGAAAAAGGACTAAATTAGATCCTATTAACCCTAAATAGGCCGGGCGGGGGGGGGGGGGGCCTCCAGGCCCCCTCGACGTTTCGCGCAATATGTTCGCAACGCGAAAAGCTCTCTGCCGGGATGCGGCGTGACTTTTTCCTCCAAGTCTCCCGCACTCTTTTAAGACCAATTTGCGACGTCCGGTGCCCGTGTTCGCGAGCACACGCATAATTTTGTACACGTGCGTCAGACCCAAAATTGCTCAAAAACGTGATTCATGTACAAGTCAATACAAAAAGTGTTTTCAGCTAAAATTCATAAATGAGCTGATTATTTTTTGCTTTTACTGATTCAAATTACTTGATTATATGCTTTTTATGATTGTTTGATTGTCCCCAATAAATTTCATTAAAAAAATAATGAAAATAAAAAGGTCGAACAAACAAAGAAATACATAAGAAATTTAAAAAACAATAAAATACATAAGAAATTAATTGTGATACCGGAATTTTTTAAAAGTACAATTGATAGGAAGGCTATACAGAATATTCACACCATAAATGAGCACATTTGGAGCTGTATTTAGGAAGTTAGAGCAAAAAGTATGATTTCCAGTATTAATTATGCATAAATTAGCATAATTAATTAAAACACAATTTTCATGAAAAAATAACTATACAGACTTGTAGATTAGGTCACGGGCGACATGCATGCCAATTTTCGGCGCAATCGCGTGGTCGATGGCTGAGATCTCGAGGGGGGGCCTGGGAGGCCCCCCCCCGGCCATATCAACTCCCAAAATACCCCAGCCTAGTTAGGGTTAAAGGGCAGAGTAAAATAACGTACATTTATACACAATAATAATGGACAATAACAGACAGCATAATCATACAACATGATGTACATGTGTAGGTGACTGCTTACCAAATGAGAGGTTTTTGCGATGGAATTGAGGTGGTGTCGGCAGTGTGATGTCGACAGCTAAGGACCATGATTTCATGAGCGAGAAATGAAAAGCAGAAATGATGAGAAAATAGACTTGAATTTTACCATATGATGGTGACGATAAGAATTTATGAAAGTACGCTGTGAAAGAGCTATGTTTTTTTTTGCATTGTCTCTAATCAATTATTTGCTTATTCCTATATGATAATTTAAGCTTTGTGTATGATAAAAGTGGGATTTTGACAACAAACAGAGCAGCAGTTGTAATATTTTTGCGATTTTGAACAAGTTGAGGAGATTCGGGAGAGCAAAATTTCGCGATTTTGGTGATGATTTCATTACTATTAATAGCCTTGTATTTTCGCGATGACCGACTCGCCAAATTCGCGAAAATAAAGTCACCGCAAAAATAACCACTTATGCAGTATTCTGACTGAAATGGGGGTCAATTTGATGCCCCCGCGAAATCAGCGACTACCGCGCAACCGCTGCAAATCCCAACCCGGCGTTCGATTACTTTTTTTCTTTTAAATGTCTCTCATCTCTTGAGACCAAGTACCCAAAAATCAGACATTCCATTGTCGCTTTACGGAACATAAATTGCATGTCAGACCAAAATTGAATGACAAATATCATTTTGCGTACATTTGTATACAAAATACTGCTTTTCCTACATTGCGATAATGTTAATTGCCCCAGTTATAATCTCCTCTCACAAAGCCAAGTCAAAATATGGTTAAAGAGAATCTAGTGTAGTAGGAGAGGTGAACCATGGGTGAACAAAATAATTGTGAGCTTTCAAATCATTTTCAAGGTATTTAGGAAGAATTTTATAGCAGAAAGGTCCACTGAAAAGGATTGCTTTTCAAATGCCCTCATAGTGATAATATGACATAAAAAGCTAATATGTTCGGCTCCCGAACATGTGAGCAAATGTACATGTAGTCCCATACATGCATTTTTGAGTGCAGTGCATGTTACTCTCAGAAGAATTTGGTAAATTTCTTATAATTTTCTTGATTCCAAAACCTCACACCAATAAACAATTCTTATGTACATTGTTATCAACCTTTCCCATCAAAGTTTCTTCCACAAGTCAATCCCATGAGTACAACACTAGATTAGCTTTAAATATCATAAATTTGGTATCCAATAATGAATAATGCAATGAGAAACAACGAAAGCTTTTGCAGACAACATTTCCATAAAAAACACATTTTCTTGACAAGTTGGATAAGGATGCAATGACTTGAATCACAATGCCCATTTTTATTAGAATCATTTCCTGAATGATATTCACCTGCGAATCCCTTAGCTCTCTCTGTGACAACCTTTGGAGGGCTAGGTGACCTTCGTATGACCTTCCTGACCTTGAGGATAGACTGAGGTGTGGGCGGAGCTACTTGGGGTTCCTGTTGGACTGGCAGCATCCTCTGATTAATAATGAAAACGATGATCACAATTATGATAACACATTTTATATAGTGCCATCTACATTTCAATGCAGTTGTGATAATAAGTGATCTATATATATGTATAGGTGCATTCTGAAACAAGAAAATAAAAATCCAACAAACTATGTTGAAATACATTGTATGTCTACATGCAGGTATAATTTGATTTCGGGAAAAAAAAAGAGTGTTTACAGATTGGTCTTGATATGATCTACAATAAACATCAACCAACAGCAGAAAATGCTGGTTATCTATAACATGGTAGTAAATCCCTCCCTTCCTTCCTAGCCTCCAACCGCGCCCCTCTTTCTCCTTCTATTACCGTTTTACAGAGTGATAGTTCTTACCATTTTAACTGGCGAAGTGTCAATGACCGCCACAGGGCTTCTGTCTTTATCTCTCTACTTCAATCCCTCCCTGCCTCACCCTCACGTTTCTCTCTCTTCTTCTTACCTTTTTAACTGGCACAGTCTAAGGGAGTGCTATCGCTTTGTCTTCCTTTCTCTCTGCTTGCTCATCCCCAGCCCTCTCGCTCTTCCTCCCTCCCCCCCCCCCTCTCTCTCTTCTTTTCCTTTTTCTAACGATTGGGAGTTCTTACCCGTTTAACTGGTGGAGTCTGAAGAAGTGCTAGGGCCTCCGCTCCAGAGTAATCGAGAGGAGGTCTGCATAAAAAATATACAAATGGAATACACATCACATCTTTGATATCAAATAATATAACAATATTGGCTCCTAGTAAAATTCCTCAAATAAAGGTTCTCCAGGCTCTCGGCTTAGCTTTACCATTCGCTTTGGTGGTGCAGCCAACATTCTATTCCATTTACTACTATATGTAGGTATATAGCACCCTATACTTCTCAAATCTGACAGATACAGTGTATATAATAATATGAATAATAAATATAATAAACTGAGATGTATAGCGCCAAATCCACTCTGTAGAGAGTTAAAGGCATGTCATATTATTAGTATCAGGCTTAGCTAGGCTACCCTGAAAGGGTGCACATATCTTTCCCAGAATTTATTCCTGCCAATATGCTTTTTCTCAACTGGATTGAGGGCTACATATGGTGCTAGCTGTACAGATTACCTTTATCATTATTATTTTTAGTATTATGAAGAACTGTGCCCTGTAACATAAATGAGATATGATTGATCTTATAATCGATTGCAACCCTTAGTACACGTTTCACAATAGACTTATCATTTATATTAATCACAAGATCATATATTTTGTGTAACAGGGCATAGGACTATTAAAAAATAAAAGTATCATGGAGACAAATCTAACTAGTGGTGCTTAAAGAAACTACAAAAAGCTCTGCTATATATATACAGTCTGTGTCAAATAAAATGGTACAGTTGGAAAACATTTTTTTAAAGTATGAAAATCATGTTTTCTTCTGCAATTTTTTTCAGCCTGTTCGGTGATGTAGATCTTGAGATATGACCATTTATCTATAATCAAGAAAAAATGTACTTTGCGCATGCTTCTCTATGGGTTTCGTACATAATACCCATGAATTCAGGGCACCGAGACAAGAGATGTGTGTAATTTCGATTAGCTCATCGCCGCACAAAATTTAGCATAACTTTTGTTTTACAAAAGCAAATTATACAAAGCAAAGTGCATCAGTGAGAAGAATCTTTTTTAAGTTGGTACCACATTCACACATCATTTGAGAAGATTTCATACCTACCGGGTAAATAATTATTTCCCGACTGTACAATTTTTTTTAAAACACAGATTGTATATAATTTTGAATTTGCTGGCTCACCTCCTGATAGCCTCTTTGAGTGCCCTTGGTGTCTCCATGCCTCCCAGTCCTCTCAGTGATTGGTTCATACTAAGATTCAGACTGGTTGAGAATGGATGATAGGTGGCGGTCTCTGTGGCTTCAATTGTTTCAGGATACACCACACTAACATCAGCACTACATCAATTACAAAACATGGTCAATTCAAATGAAAAGTTAAGATAATCCAGTAATAAAAATAAGAAGATTGAAGCCCCCCCCCCCCCCCCCCCCCCCCACCTCATCACTACATCAATGATGAAAATGGGCCACTCTATAAAAAGAAAAGCTAATTTTAATACAGAATTAGAAAATGGAAACCCCCATGAGCACTCAGAGACATAATTGTAAAAACCAGAAATATTTTTGAGCATATTTAAAAAATTGCATGTTAATCATTCAATACAATAATTTCTGAATTCATAATTCAATAACTTGATTATACTTCGATAAACAAGTGTTTGATATCATTTAAGGAAATAATACATAAAAGAAAACAATAAATTCTAGCAACTTATTTGTGTTTTGAGCCAGCAAAAGACATATGTTTTTATGGGCTACAAGGGAAATGTATATAGATGATGCCTACAACTACAGAAACCCAAATTTAAAGTGAGAAAACCTTTAAGATTGAATGTGTGAAATCTTTTTTTTTTTTCTTTTTTTTTTTAAA
>CALNVZ010003431.1:28834022-28871387 GCA_940671915.1 Paracentrotus lividus | reverse complement strand
GGCCTAATCAGCCCCCCCTCAATATTTCGCGCGGTCATGTCACTGAAAAAAAAATTCACGCTCCGCGCATTTATGAATTTTCTCTCTAACATCTTACGCAACTTTTTTAACTATTTTGAAAAAAATTGAGCGTACGGTTCGGAAGTTGCGCAACATTATGTAATGCAGCGCAGACTCAAAAACCAGAGATTTTCTGTATTTGTGTACAAAACATATGGGAAATGGCTTTTCATGCAAAAATCACATTTCTGTATTTAAAATATGGTTATTAGCCATTATTTTAGTTGATATTGCTCTAATCATTAGAGATAATCAATGACCAAAGTATTCCAAACAAAAAAAAAAAAAATACATAAGTCGAAAAACAAAGAAATACATAAGAAATTCCCAAAACAATAAAATACATAAGAAATTGAATTAGATACCAGAATTTTTTTCATGTACAATTGTTAGGAATGCTACAAAGAATAATTACACCAAGAATTAGCATTCTAGGAGCCTTATTTAATGATTTAGAGCATAAAGTATGATTTCATGCATAAATTAGCATAATTAATTAATATAAATTAAAAAGACATTATTTTGGAAAAACGAACTATACAGTCTTGTAGATTACATCGCACACTATAATTGTGCAAATTTTCGCGGCGATCGCGCGATTGGCGGCCGAGATCTGAAGGGGGGGCCTAATCAGCCCCCCCTTGGCTGTGAGATGGCAAAAATAACCCGGCCTTTTTAGGGTTAAACTTCCCCCATATGAAATGGGTATTCTGTTTCCCCTCTTAACTTTCATGCTTAATGACGTAAGAGGTAAATTCTTATTTCCGCCTAAACAGGGAATGTCATAGGCCAATGACCTCTATGACCCTACTATGACCTTATCTGATCAGCCTTCATAACATCCTTGGCCTCTGCAATTCTATCCAGTACAGCGTTAAGTAGCAGGGCATGAGTTATGACCCCAGTCAATAACCTCTATGACCTTTAACCTTAACATGACCTTAATATACCTACTGTACTTTGGAAGTTCGAAGGTGTCTGATCAGCCTTCAGTTCATAACATCCCTAGCCTCTGCAAATGCTATCCAGTACAGCGTTGAGTAGCAGGGCATGAGATATGACCCCAGTCAATGACCTCTATGACATTTAACATTATCATGACCTTCATATACTTACTGTAAATGGTTAGGTGTCTGATCAGCCTTCATAACATCCCTGGCCTCTGCAATTCTATCCAGTACAGCGTTGAGTAGCAGGGCATGAGATATGACCCCGGTCAATGACCTCTATGACCTAACCATGACCTTTAATATACTTACTGTACTTTGGTAGGTGTCTGATCAGCCTTCATAACATCCCTAGCCTCTGCAATGCTATCCAGTAGTGTTGAGTGGCAGGGCATGAGATATAACCCTCGTCAATAACGACCTTTAACCTTATGACTTTTAATGCACTTACTGCAGTTTGGTAGGTGTCTGATCAGCCTTCATGACATCTCTCGCCTCTGCAATTCTATCCAGTACAGCATTGAGTAGCAGGGCATGAGATATGACCCTCGTCAATAAACTCTATGACCTTTAACCTTATGACCTTTAACCTTATGACCTTTAATGTACTTACTGTAGTCTGGTAGGTGTCTGGTCAGCCTTCATGACATCCCTAGCCTCTGCAATTCTATCCAGTACAGCGTTGAGTAGCAGAGCATGCGAGATGACTTTGGATGACTTGGCAGGGTTGATGATGGCTGACAGTGGCTTCGGCCGAGGAACTGAAAGAAGGTAATATCAAAGATGGTATCATTTGAAACCTGGTGTATAGTTTTGGTAACAAAAAGGGTATCGGCATAAAACCAATCAAATATAGTCTCATGTTGTCCACATTGCACTTAAACATATGTGTGAAAGATCTTGTCATATTCCTTTCATGATTTCCGGTGATTTTCTGTGAAAACGTTTGAAAGAAACATAATGGAATGATTGTTTGAGACCTTTGCTCAGTGCCCGCTCGCCGGAGCTTAGTGCATGAACATGACGAACGGTGCGTAAAGATCTGTGTGTATCACCCACACAAGAGAATCCCCATTGGTTTTGCACATGAAAGTTGAGTGACCACTGAAATGAGTCAGATCCCAGACTTTCCACGTTTTATACTTATATTGTGAAATAAAGACAATAAAACAAGATTTCATGGAATATAATTTTATTTATTATAGTTATATGATTCAATCTTTCATATTATCTAACTGTAAATCCAAATTAAATTTTTCCTTCTCCCAAAACTACAAACCACCTTTAAGGTTCAATAAATTTCAAGTCATGTTTTTGAAGGGATTTATTAACTTCCCAAAACAAGAGTGAAAGGGGTCAAAATGAGTAAAATCCCATTTCTCTGACTGTAAAAACACACAACTGAAAGTTTCAGAGCAAATTATAGTCCTTTACCATCTTAAAATAATGAACACAAACAAGGAAAGGTCTTTGGTCATGTGCGATCAAATTACCACCGCTCTGGAGAATAAAGCAAGCAATTGGCTTCTAATTTTCAGGGAATTCCAGACTGATCTGTAATGTTGGAAAAATTAGCTATTTCAATAAATAAGAATTAATCTACCTTCTCTACGTATTCCGACGGGTTTCTTTTGCCTGGAGTCCGAGTCGAAGGCTAGTCGTCTCTGAACCTTAGGAAGAACATTAACGTAGCTCTCTGTAATGATGTTCCTTGCTGAAGTTCTCTCTCGTGCTAGAGGATCGTTATCCCCCTGTGCAAATATACAGGAATGGACAAATCAGAGTAAAATATTAAGGATGATTTTGAGGTCTCAAAAACGTAAGAAAGGTCCAATGTGCTTTCAGTGCTTGATGGAGGATCAATGAAATAAAAGAGCACAGAATCTGATTTAACCCATTGTCATTATTTTGTAAATTGAATCAATGATAAATTTAAAACAAAGTTGTAAGCCTTAGTCTGATCTGCATAAACTATTATCCTTCTTCTACTGATAGTGATAGTGTTTAACAGCATATCAATTTACAATCTTATCTCTGGTACTAGCCTCTAAATTATGTATCCTTGTGTTATAATGATTGTCCTTTTCTTTACATGTCACATTTACGATACTATTTGTGTTCTATATTGTAATAATTATATAAGAACCAATATGTTTTTTTCATAATTCAGTCAATTGGATGCTTCAATGATGCTTAATAAAACCTAGTAAATTCCATGCAATATTATATATAATCTTAGAATTATTCTTACCATCATGGCTTGTTGTTTGAGGGTTTCATTGAGCCGAACCGCATCCACAAACCTGGTCCTCTGGAGGTAGTGCATCACTAGGAGTTCCTTGGAGTTTGGTTCTGTAGTTTCCAGGAGATACCTCTCAAGGACAGACTCCTCGATGTCATCAAAGGGTAGTCTTAAAAGCTGGTCCATTGTCTTGGCTGGTAAGATAGATAAAATAGAGATCTGTAAATTACAGGGTGAATACAACTGAGAGAGAAGGAAGTAATCTCATTAATCATATAGCACAACTGATCACCAGTCATTCTAAATTCATGCATAACTTTACGAACGACGTGGTGAAACACCCCCTGTTCTATAGACGAATTCGGGCAGCATCTTATGGAAGTGAGCCCTCTACGTGTACGCCATATAGCTGGGGGTTACCCAGTGTACTATGCATGCGCCATGTGCACGTATGTCTGTGCGTTTGTACATTTTCCTTTGTTTCGCATACATGCGCACATAAGGAGCATGCATAGTACATTGGAAGCCGCCCAGCAATGGCTGCCACCATGACAAAACATCACCCAAACTGAATTCGTCTATATTCCTAGCTGGTAAGATACATGAGTTAGAAATATGTTGAGTACACTTTGAATAAAGCTAAGAGAGAAGAACCTAATGCTCAAGGACAGACTCCTTTATGATATTAATTGGCAGACTTAAAAAATGATCTTTTTTTTTTCTTTTTTTTTTTCAGTGTTGTGCTTGTTATATCTGATTCTACTTTTCAAATCCTCTTAATTTCAGCCTGGAATCATCCATTATTCAACTAATAGTACATGTATGTTTGTTATACTCACTCTGTTGAGAACCAAGGAAGATGTGATAAAGAAGCTCATCCATGGTTGACGGATCTCGATACTCTCGCTGAAAATGAAAAGCTTCTGCAGTCAACCTTTCAAGAAAAAAAAAAAAACAAAGCAAATTGATTTTGACATTCTATCCAAAAATGTTTTGAGATACATGTATTCATTGAAGACAAGACTAAGAAGAGAGAGAAGTTAAACAGAAAGGAGGGGAAAGGCCAAGAGGAGAGAAGGTACGAGAAAAGGAAAAGGAGAGGATATAGAATAGATGACGAAGAAGAAGAAGGTTATGGAAGAAAGAAAAAGGAAGATGGTGACGATGATGATGAACAGCATTTGTAAAGCACCATTTATCTGCCAAAACATTCAAAGGCACCTGGCTCCCCACATATGTACACTATTCACAAAATTGCTGGAAAAGATAGGTTCACCGATGTGTTGGCTCAGTGGATAGAGCATCCGCCTCATAATCAAAAGGTTGTGGTTTCGATCCCCGGCAGCGTCATACCAAAAGACGTTAAAAAAATGGTAGTTGCTGCTACCCTGTTTGGCGTTCAATAAGAAAGGGATAGAGCAACGTCCATCTGGCGCTGCTCAGCGGCTGTCGAGCCCCCGAAAAAATGGAGCATTGGAGCATTTTGAGTTCAGATTTGATTGAGTCGATGTTCTTCAAATTTTGAAGTTTGATAGGTAGAGACTTCCAAAGATGTGGAGCAATAGCAGCACTTAACTGCACGTACCGCTGCATCTTTGACTTTAAGAGACGAATTATACTTTTACTGCGGTGATCCCACAGGTCGTTGGTACATGTATTTTCATTTATTCTAAGTCTGTATTTTTTGCATGGAAATTAAGCAGCGAAGAAGCTCTTACCTATTACCGAAAAGTTTCTTACCCATTTGCTAGCAGCACAGTGAGGTGGAGCTTCACATCATCCGGAGTGTCTAGAGCTGGTCGGACACAGCGCACATACTGCAGCGCCATCTTAGCCTGACCATGGTACAGGAAGGTCTTGATAATGCGTGTGTGTTGCCATGACAATAGGTCATTGTTTGTATTTGGATCCAGCAACATGGTTAGGGCCTCCTGATAATTTGAATTAAAGACATACAGTGACGTACAAAATGTAACTACGTAATAACTTAGTTGAAACAAATTATTGACATTCTGGATCTACATTTTTTTTGTAAGAGCATTACCGGCACATCTTTACTTTAGTCATATTGAGGCTTTTTTTGTTGTTTTTTGATTGGGCTATTTTGAACTTTCTCCACAGATCCACATAATTCGCTGGTAAGCCCAGCCGACAGCAAGTACTTATTGATACCTGATGTGGTCATTATTTGCAATATCATACCACGTACAAAAAAGGGGGTTTGCTTGCACATAACAGATCTCACTGTTTGACTTGAATATTTATCATTTGTCAAATCAAAATATTACCTCATAGTCTCTATGATCTAGGAGCCAGAAGGCTTGAAGGAGCTTGGTGAGTCCCAGGGGGAGGCTAAACACTTGATGGAACTTCTCAATCTTCTCAACCATCTGTCAACAATAACAAAACAAAAACACTAATTGGCATATCAAACTGCCATAATAAATTGGCTCCTTGTTGATTGGAAATTGTCAACAAACCCTTTCAACAACTCATCAAAATTATGATGTTAAAGCGAGAGGGGTCTGACCAACACTTCTATTGAGTGTGTTATAAATATCTAGACTAAAAGTATACCTTTTGAGATAACTATAAATATTGGGGTGACTAAAATAGCCTTTAATTCTATTTGTATCAAGAAAACTAAAATGTGTTTGGGGGAAAAGTACTTGTTAGCCAACCTGTTAACATTATGATTGGGGTATGAATGTATTGAGTAGTGAGCTAGTCTGTTATCATTCAGATGGGTCTGAATTATAAGATAACCCTGCTCAGGATGTTGCATTATGGGTTAGGAATCAGGGCAGAATTGGAATGTTGAGTTCTTCAGGTGGTGCCATACAAAGGTGCAGGTGCATTTTGGCTTTAAAGGAAGTCTACGGTAGTGAGAAAGATAAGTAAAACCACTGTTAGTTTTAGATGATTTTAAAAAGAATACAACTGACCTCTGTGTGTTTTGCATCATGACTGACAGAGATGATATCAAGTAGAAGGTATCCCACAATGCAATGCTTGGTTGCCAAGGGAACATTCTCCAAGAGGAACATGTCAAGAAGAGCCTGAACGGAGCAAGAAATAAAAAATGACATAATAATGATATAATCATCAGGATAATAAAATCATTTTATATCTACAAAGTCATGAATGTGTAAATACACATGTATGCACATAAAACTAAGAGCTAATCAGCTCATACAGTGCTACTGTATTCTCAATATATTTCGCATCCGTATATTTTTGCGATTTTGCTTCAAAACGGGGAATTTGCGAGAGTATATTTTTGCAAATTTTCTGTATTTAATTCACTTAGTACAGAAATATCAGGAAGTGAAAATGCTTGCATTCAGCAAGTTGCGAAATTAGTGAAAATAAAACCAATGCGAAATATTCAGTGTATACAGTAAATGTACATATATGTACCTTACACACCCATTTCACCTTTACCTCATGCATTTCTTTATTTTCTTTAGAATAAACAATTGTCATAATAAACCTATTATTGAGTTAAAAGGTTTGTCACCATACTCACATGAAGACTTGGTGGGGGGTACGCCCCTGTACCACCCTGTTCCTTTCGGTCCCATAGAGATGTGAGAGCTGGCCCCGCCTCTGATACCAGGCCGTCAATCAACATGATGTCACTATTTCCATTGTTCCTATTGGTTGATACCAAACAAAGAGAAATAAACAGATTTATTTCATCCAGAGTCATATAGTAATGACGATGGTAACCAAAATTGCTGTGGGTCTAATTGAATTGATTTGTCCACACACTTGCAAAATTAATTATTTATGGTTACAAAATAAAACAGGCAGAAAGAGAACTTGCATGGGACTAATAGTCTGTCATAGCATTTATACCCTGGTATTAAGAATAGGTCATTGTGATTCTTTAAGACTTTAACAAAAAAATTTTAAAAGACTTCAGTTCTTTTCAGCTCAAACAGTATTGTATAAGCAAATATTTTTGCGTACAGGTATTTTCACGATTTTGGACTACACAGTAAATATTATTGGGGAAAATTCGCAAGGCCAACATTTTGTGATTCTTGTGATGTTTTCGTTACTACACAGGCGCAGATCCAAGAAAATCAAATTTAATGCATTTCGGGGGCCTAATTGTCTGGGGACAAAGAGCCGCTATTGTCCCCAGACAATTGGGCCCCCGAAATGCATTAAATTCGATTTTCTTCGATCCGCGCCTGCTACAAATAACCTTATATTGAAGAGATATTGTGTGCAAATTTTATTCCACGGAAGATGTTTGAACCATAGACATGAAAACTGTTGAAGGTACAGTATGCAAACGTCTAACTGATTTAATAGCTAGAAATAATTTAAATCCTATTCAGTTATTAAAACGTTTTGATTGAGAAAAGATGTTACCTGCACATTCTGGAGAGCTCTGATCTTCTCTGTGCATAGGTCTGGTGAAGGAGAGAGGATGGGTAGCAGAACTGACCGTGAAGAGGTGAACCCATATCATCTGAAATCATTGAGAATAAATCAATATCAGATATAATATATTAAAGTTGGAACCTATATCATCTGAAATTGTTAAGAATAAATCAATATATTTTATATATTAATACGAAGGAGAGAGGGAGGGTAGCAAAACTGACCACGTAGAGGCGAACCCATATCATCTGAAATGGTTAAGAATAAATCAATATATTACTAGATATATTAATACAAAGAAGAGAGGATGGGAGCAGAACTGACCGTGGAGAGGTGAACCCATATCATCTGATGGTCAAGAATAAATCAATATACTGGATAAATAAATATGTGAGCTTGATGTTTACATACAATATATACAGAACCAAAAAGAAGAAGTCTTTAAAAACATATTTGTCATCAAATCCAAAGAAGAAAAAAATACATAAATTATGCGACTCATCATATCAAAATAAGACACAAGTCGCCAGAAAAGAGTCAAGGATATCAGCAAAATTATCCATTTTTAAATACTTTCCTGTACCATTTTTACTCAATTTTTTTACAGAGCACATATGAAACACTGACGATTCAGAAAATCAAAAATATTTTCCCCAAAGTAGACATTTTTTATTATTTTGCCGATTTCCTCGACCCTTTAATGAGTTTGCCTGTCGACTTGTGTCTTATTTTGACATGATGAATCACATATTTTTAAGGGTGTAGGAGTGAAATATATATATAAAATATATAATTTGGGGGTCAAAAAGTGATTGATTTAGACATTTGTACATCTTGTATGTCAATATGAGTTAACATACCTGAACATTCTGGTAAGAGACCGCTATCTGTGAACCATAGCACCATCTGAAGGTGTTGAGAGAGTAAGGTGACCACGCCCAGTTTGATCTCCAAATCTTTAACCCCTACAAGAATAACAGAGGGAATAGACAGAAGGCGCACTGTATATGTTATCATTTTCGCGAATTTTGCCATTCACTCCTCACAAACATTTCCGCTTCAATGTATGGCTATTTATAATAACGAAATCATAACAAAAATCATGAAATTAAGCTCATGCGAATATATCCCCACTTAGTCCAAAATCGCGAAAATATTTGTACAAGAAAATATTGGTTTATACAGTAAATCAATTGTCTTGTAATTAGTCAGGGGTGTGAGTGACCATAAAAAAAAAGAGCTGAAAAATCTGGAGTTGAAAGAGCTCCCATACTGTTGTACAGAGGAAAGCTAAAAATAAGTGGAAAATGTGTTGAAAATCAAAACAAAAAAAAGCTTGAAATCAGCTAAAAAGCTTAACTTTCACATTCCTGCTCAATAAGTACAATATTCATGAGCTACAAGTATCACAGTTGAAGCTCGGATTGCTAAAATCTGACAACATTTTCAATCATTTTGTACAATAACCTCTAATACCAATGACACCAAAAACTTGAAAAACACAGTTTTATACCTGTCACCTACGTTTGGAATTAACTCTGTCAAGGTGTCATTACAACAGTGAGCATTTCTTCTTTAAACCTTCGGGTTTATGTCAGCTTTTAATAGCTTCTGACCAAACGGGCATTGAAATAAGGGGTTTCTTGGACAACGCCGTACTAGGGTTTGCAAAAGCTCAGTCAGTAAGAGCGCCTGTCTATCAATCCAGAGGTCTCGGGGTTTGAATCCTGCCGGAATCCCATTTGTTGTATAAAGAGTTACTATTACAGTAATTTTGCCATCAATGATAACTACCATGGTAACATTGCTCAACAGCCAATCAAAATGCAGTATTTCATGGAAGTTACCATTGATGGCAAAGTTATTATAATTATCTTTATGCAATAGGGCCTTTGTCAGTTTTCCTATTTGTTCAATTTTTTTTCTTTAATAACATGTTACATGACACCTCTAAGAATGGACTACCTTTATTTTGTTACGTAATGTGACATTTTTATGTTGGATAGTTCACCTTGATCTGTCGTGGTCCCTGATTGGTCGAGGAGAGCTTGGAAGAAATCTATCATATGACGAAGCTGAGTAGAGCATGTCTTCAGGAGCTTATAAGCCTGAGAATCTATGGTTGTCCCGTAACCATCATACAGAGGCACACCTGAAGGATAAGAACAAAAAATAATGCATCAAAGAAGGCATTAAAATCACACCATTTCTTTTGTAACTAATAGATGTTTATTGATTGATTTCTTTAACTTCTTTACTGTGTGATCATACAATGTATTATAAAATGGCTCTGTGGTTTTATGCATCTTGGTTGGTCTAAAACGCGTTACGTGTGATGCTGTATTTTCAATGCAAAGGCTCTGGGTGCATGAAACTGTGCAAAAAAATTCATAACTCACTTTGGGGCAGGGCATGGCCTATACTTTCTTGTTGGATGGCCCTCATGTAGATCTTGAGCTACTTACCAAAAATTTTAATAATCCCTTGGAATTTTTGGTAAGTAGCTCAAGATCTACCTTGTAAACCTTTAGGCCTATAGTCTAGAGCTTGCAAAATGTCGCAATTTTATAACAGCGATAACACACTTCCCTGTATTGTGCGATGAAACGTAAATGCAGTGATCGCTCGATAGCTTTCAGATGGGGCATGGTGCATCACTCGCCTGCAGCCTGTTGCAGCGCGACCCCTATCAACAGCTAGCTTGAGGTGCACTGAATTTACCGCTAATGCACGCTCGGAAGTATGTTATTGCTATGATATTATTATATACAGTACCTTTATTGTAAGTGTTTTAGGCCTCATGGTACAAGCGCTGTAAAGTATTAGGTATTATTATCATCATTATTATTGTCATATCTTTAGCAGGGATGACATTCATTCTTGTAAACAAAATCTACCAATTGGCCAAGTGTCCATGGGGCTACCTACATTTGTAGCTTTGCTGACAAGTTTGAGGCACTGAGCCCTAACTGGTGGAATATTTCTGGTATCCCATTCTAAGCCATCCAATAGAATACAAATATCCTCCATCTTATACTTACATATCTCATCCACATTCTGCTTGATGTTCGCCACTTTACCCCAAGCCCATTCCAAGATTGAGCGCAGATTCATACCCGATGTAAAATCTGCATGCAGAAACAATAGATTATTATGTGTATAGAGTAAAGTAGGGAGAGTGATCAGAACATTGGTTTTATTGTATTTAAAAAAAAAAATAATTATTTCAATCAACAATGAACCAAAAGACTTTGGGACTGCAACAATGGATATTTTCTTTTCCCCTACTCTACCAAATTGTTACAAATGTGCTTTAAAAGAACGTAAAGCAAGCAAATTTTCACTCTTTATTCACTTTCTTTCTTTAATAATCTTGATACAAAGTTAGAAAGATATCCATTTTCTCAGTTCCTGAACCTCTTTTTAACTCAAATTATCCTTTTTGTTTGTTTCAGTATATTGGATTTGAATACTCAAAAACATAACTGACTATTCTAATTGAAAATTCTAACTGAGAATTATAATTGACTAATCAGTTGTTAATAAAGCTTACCACCATGACTTCAGCTAAATATGCATGCAACCAGAAGGCCTTGCTGATTATGTTCTAAGGCTACAGTGAGATTTAAACTGATGATAACTTACCACCATGACTCCAACTAGATATGCAGGCAACCAGAAAGCCTAGTTGATTATGCTCTAAGGCTACGTTGAGAAGGGCCTCTCTCTGTTGCACCTGGTCATAATAACAATATTGATGACTTCATAATTTTAATATTGATATTTACACTGCAGAAAATCTGTGTGCTTTACAAACAAAATATAAAACAGTGCTGTCTTCATAAAGAAAAATCAAAGACCTGGGGAGTGTTTCACAAACAGTTATGTGACCTAAAGGGGCACTTAAATTCTTAGTCGTGTGCAGTATATTGTGCATCACCTCATTGGACAGATCATGCTCAGTAGTTGCGTGTAATGAAAAGTCTATCAATATTACGCATTGAATAATGGATGAGCTTGGAGGATAGGTGCAACTTGACGTCATACTGCAGTAGTATTTGTGTAAATATTTTGAACAATAAGAATTATTTCCTAAACATCATGTTCTTTGTCATGGAATTGACCATTTTACAAAATTAAAAAATTATTTCCAAATCAAAAGTAACCAATCAGGATTCCCATTGCATGGACTTCTTGAATAAAAAGCAGTTGATTTTAACTCTGTATGATATAGGGTACAGAAGTAACATAACTGGTTTGCTCCTAACCTGGCTGGTGTTTGCTGGAACCTGTTCAGGGTAGTTACGTCTGGGGATGAGGTGGGCATTCCAGCATCGCATGTAAAATGGGCGTGGTTCGCGGAGAACGGTAGGACCTTGGATGCACATGTCAGCTAGGATCTGTAGAAAATAAGAGGAATACCGGTTTTTAGAAAGTGATTTATGGCCAAAGTGCTTACAGTATACTATTCCCCTAGTCAATGGATTCATTAACGATCCCATACTTGCAGTACGCGATCTCCACTCCCTAAGCAGCATGCCAGCAGGTCGCCTCTGAGGCGCACACATGCTAAACAAACTACATAGCATTCATATTCAAACTACCCTTAGCAAAACAGACATGGAAACTATAATTCAGCAAAGAGTGACATTCACTGCACACAAAAATGCTTGTACGGGACTACATCTTTCTTTCTCACCTTCCGTTGCAGCCCCAGGAAATTTGAATGGACCAAACAGCTCCCAGCCACATAGACTACATTTATATTCACATTAAAATTATGCTAAGAGTCACACGCAGTGAGCAAACCCTCTTCTGCCACTAGCCATTTTCTAGCTGTTTTCCCTCTCATTTCTTGCTCTATTTGGGGGAAGTATGGATGAATAGATTTGCTGTTTTATAAGTGAAAAGTCTCACTTTTATCTTCTCTTATTACCATTCCATAGCCCTTTTGAAACTACTATTTTGTCGCTCAAGATTTCCCCCCAATAGGAATTTGTACCCAAAAGAGTTAGAAAACGGCAAATTTTGTCATTTCTGCACAGCTTGCTTATATGACTTCAACACAAAAGTGCATATATGGGACTAATCTCACCTTCTGTTGTACCCCAAGGAAGTTTGCATGGACCAAAACTGCCCCTTACATGGCAGACTAAGACTACATTGAAATTAAAAATTTTGCTAAGAGTAGAGTTACACGCACTGCACACAAAAATGTATGTATTGAACTTAACTCACCTTGCGTTGTACCCCAAGGAAGTTTGCATGGACCAGGCTTCCTTCAGCCAGGCAGACTACATTGAAACTCAGAGCTGATGGGTGTAGGTGCTGCTCAGGTACAGATTGGCAGGTGGACACGTACTTGGTCACGCTACTCTTGTCCAGGTGGACATTCTGTGCAGAACAAATGACCAATAAATAAACATTTAAACATAAATTAAAGTTCTAGTCAGGATGTTCATTTGCTAAAGAAACTGTCACAAAATGATTAGGAAAGGTTTATTACATTGCTAAATAATTGTTATATAAGGTAAGTTGTATGATTACACAATTTGACCTCTGTAACCATTGACCTTAGAACTGCAAACTGCATTATTCATATTGTCTTCCTATGGTGATACATGTACATACTATCCTCCATCTGATGTTCATATTTCATGTACATGTAGATCTTGAGATATCATGATGACAAGCTCAATACATATAATTTCACAATTTGACATCTGTGACACTTGGCCTTTTACCTACATACTCTAAAATCTAATCAGATCATCTGCCTATGGTGATACATTCTATGCATAAGTTTTATATTCATACCTAAAGTAGTTTTTGAGATATCACAATTAACAAGCTGAATACATGGAATCTCACAATTTCATCTCTGTGACCTTTGACCTTATTATAATCAGGCAGTCTTTCTATTTGTTTGCCTCCGCCACTTTTGCTGGTGGAGGCGTACAAATATTTTGATATATATTTTGATATAAAACTATTTACCAGAGCAAAATCAGGAGCCGCAGCATCTACTACAGACTCGAGATTGTAGAATGAAAAGTATGGAGGAGATTCGGTGACATCATCGGACCTAAGCACATAATCAAGAGAAAGAAAATGAAAAAATGAATAACTTAATGACATATGACAATAAATCAAATCTACATGTAATATGTGACTCATCGTATCCAAATGAGACACAAGTCGCTGAGCAAACAGTGAAAGAGAGTCAAGGAATTCACAAAAATAATTTTAAATGTCGAATTTTGGTAGAAATACTTGAGATTGCCTGATCCTTTAATGTTTCATGTGTGCTCTGTAAAAAAAAAAAATAATAATAATGTACTAAATGTTCCTTTGGGAAAACCATATTATTGTGATACATTGTATTCACATGCCCTCGGACATTTCCTTTTCAAAAGGTACTGCATCTATCCAAACACAAAAATGATAAATTAATAGGAAAAAAAAGTGTAGACTCTGATTTTGTTTTTAAGACTGGTTTTACTTTAGTATCCTAAGGTAGAACAATCAGTAAAAGTTTCGTTCCAAACAGACACTCCTATCAATGAAAAAAAATAAATAAAAATTGAAGAACTAACAAATATGGATGTAGTACCTTTTGGAAAGGATCTCTTCATGCTGGTTCACCAAACCAGCAATGAAAAATACACATTAGATTTGACTTACTTGATAAACGACGGCATCTGGGCCTGGTAATATCGGTCAAGATCAAAGAGAGCAATATAATGACTGGTTGTGTCCTGAGCTTCCATGTTGGCTGGGCACCCCTCCCAAACAAACACTGCAAGACTCATGTCCATAGGGTTCACTAAATAACACAAACCATATGATTATCATGTAGTCAGTAAATCTATTGGATGTTTGCCTTTATTTTTATGATGGTTGGGCACCCCTCCCAAACAAACACTGTCAGACTCGGATACGTAAGTTTCACTCACTAATAAAAACAGGATTACTCATATGGTGTCAGTAAATCAATTGGAGGTTTGTCTGTTTTAATATTAGCTGGGCACCCCTACCAAACGGAAAAAATGGAACTTAGTGACAGATGTTAGATTTTATGAAGAAAAAAAATTCAACCCCTAACCCATTGACCTAAAATTTGAGATTTGATGATTCAAGATTCAAGGTCAGGTTAAAATTCTCATAGTTTCTGAGTTATTCAACATGGAATAATCCCCAAACTCACCTTCCTCCTCAGCCATGGAATCATCATGGATCTTGTAGCCATGAGGCAAGGCTCTATCCAGTGTATAACAAGCTAAGATACGACTACCAAGTGAGTTAACATCGTTACTGTCCAGTGGGTTTGCAGTCAGGCAATGCTCAAATCTACCTATACAGTCCACTAGGTCCTGGGATATAGCAAAGAATAAAATTATGAGGAAACTAAGATACAACTGCCTAATGAGTTGATATAATTACTGTCCAGTGGGTTCACGTTCAAGCAATGCTCAAATCTACCTATGGACCTAAAGTCTATCATAATCTTCGTCAAAGGATTTTTTTTTTATGAAAACATCTTTTTGAAACTTTTAGGAAGGTGGTGTAGCTCAGTTGTGAGAGCGCAAGTTTTGGATAAGTTCGTATGATCACACGTGGGTTCCAGTCCCAGGCATGCCAAAAGTCATCTTGCAAAAAAAAAGAAAAAAAAGATGCTAACATTGTGTGTATAGGTGTGCTTCGCCGCTGTATTCAGTGCAGGTGTGAATGCAGTTGGAAAACACTCTGTTCAGTGGAAAGGACAAAGTTGGTCCCGTGTATGCGACCTATGCACATTAAAACCAATACATTATTCGTAAAAGAAAAGGGTGTCGCATCTTTTGTATTGCACCTAGCCTGCCTCAGTAAAAACTGCAAGAATCTGAAGGAGGCAGCATAATTCAAAGAAGATGAAGAATAGAGAACATTTTTCATCATGATATCAACATTGAGAGAGAAAGAGAAAAATACATAAAAGATTAGCAAGAGAAAATGGTAGAGAGACACAGTCCGAGACACAGAAAGAGATGAGGAGATGGAGGGAACGAGGGAAGAGTGGCAGAGAAAGATTTTAAACACACCAAGACATTGAGCCAGAGATGAGGCTTACAATGACAACATTTGTTACGGTATCATATGAATTATGGTATCAACTTTCGGATCATACAAGTCATGTAGTCAATGTTTTAACATTTTCATGTCCAGACTTTGTCTGATGTTGCATTAAAAAAATTGAAATGAACACCAAGAGTATACCTTGAACATATGTCCATGCTTAGGATGTTGAGCTTTGCTTTCATAGGCTAGTTGGAATAGATGAATGTCAGTCAGACTCTCTTGATCCCTGTTGAATAACAATAATAATAATAGGTACTTATGCAGCGCTCAGGTCTGCCATTTGGCCACGCTCATGGTGTTTTAAGTGTTCACTTGTTATTTCCAGGCTAAGGTAGCTAACCCGAAGGCGCACACAGCATTACAGAAATCTCTTCCTACCACAGAGCATTATCATGACCTGACAGGGAAATGGATATAGTTTGTTCTCATTCTTATTTGTAATTTTTATGGGTGGGGACGTGAGGTATAAAGTACTATGCAAATGTTAATTATTATTACCATTATCATTACTACGAGAAGTATCGAAGGGGGACGTGTGTTCTTTATAATAATTTAATATTCAGGATTTATATAGTGCTTTAATAAACATGTCTCTAACTGCTTTACAGATATATCATTAGGGCTCAAGCTTGCCTGCAAACAATGAGTGCACATTCTTCACTCCCTAGAGATCATTTCACACAGGCCCGATGGCACTCACATACGCATAAATAGTCTTTGCATCCAACAAGGCACCAACTTATACCTGGCTGGAAAGAACCACCATAGATAAAATGCCTTGCTCCAGGATATAAGCACTCTATAGGGCGATTCTAAGCCGTGTCGAACGGGAATTTTGATATTTTTCCTTTTTTTTACATGAAAATAAAAGAATATTTTCTTGATTGATAGTGATCCTCAAGTAGCACCACAGGGGGCATAAGAACCAAGACTTAACTTCAATTACACATCCTTTACAATTGAAATGAAACATAGAACTATGTTGTTTGGGACACAAAAATGACAGAAAAAAACGAAGAGACAAAAAAAAAGCATGAAATCAACCCTTGAGGATTGAACCAATGACCTTTGTATCCTACTTACTTTGAATCCGAGAGCACAGGACCCCTAGCGACCCAGAGATAACAGAAGTTCTGAGGATCGTCTTCTGGTTCTTGATAGGCAAAGTGAGTGACGGGAGATGGGTGGCGGCTAAGAGGTCCACTATACCTGTAGGAGAAAAACAACAGAAAGATTTAAATAAAAGAAATATTTTATGGATTTCATTCGTATTTCACCAGGATACCTCATCAGTGTTGAGTACACATTTTTAAACTAATCTCTCACGAACAATGCAGAGGAGTGACATCACAAGAAGTGCGCAACTTCTGCTCATGTATTATGAAATGTTTAACTTGATTCAATACACATTTACTCATAAAAACTAACAGTGAAACCCATTATTAGGGGGGTATACATGTAATTGATTTATGGAGGCAATTATCCTCGGGTCTGTCTTTGAGTTTATTAGCTCTTACTCTAGTGATGTATCCACCATCCTCCAAAGCTGGAAAGAACCAAAGTTGAAACCCACGGCAAGTGACCCGACCTGTGGGATGTAGGTCAATGAGGTCACTGAAACGTCTCCCATGGGAAAGGTCTTGAAGATTTTCCCGTCTGGTTTACAGTAGTTGAAGGAGTAGTAACTGAAGGCATCTCCTGAGATTAATCAAAAGAAAGTCAAATGTAATGGAAAAGAGTCATATTCAGGTCTATAGGAATTCTCATATTTTGCTATTATAGTACTCTAGCCTTCATATGTTTCAGGAGCATCAGTCACTTTTACATTTAAATTCTACTGGACTATGCGACAATAACTTTTTCAACATATCTACCCACTAGTTCTAGCTATATGTACCGGTAACCATATTATGCAATGTATGTAGGTGATGACAAGGCCGTCCTGCACTAGCTCGAGCTAGTCAATAATATCACATCGGTCATGAATACAAAAATTACAAATATAGAATTAAATCTAAAAGAACTATATCTACAATATTCAAATATGGAGTTAATAAAAACAAAAGCATGCATGATTTTGATATAGTAATATCTAGCTATGTATATGAGTTCAATTTCAGAATTAAACAAAAGAAACACTCTAGAAATATTGTAGTTTTTATGGGTGAAAAATCTAATCAAGTGCATGAGGTAAAATTCATACACAGAAAATAAACATTAGAAATTAGTGAAAATAATAAATATACTCTTTCCTCAAACAACATCAAACAAAAATTGAAGCTACTAAAATGCCAAAAGAAGATGAAAAAAAAAAGTCAAACTGAAATATTCTACATTTCAAATACAAGCCAATAACTGAATTTACATAAAAATCAGTGAAACACAAAGAAACAAGGTAAAAAATAAAAAAATAAAAAAATAAAAAATAACACTGCAAACCAAGCTGTTCCTCAAGACACTTACCAGAAATATCTGTTGGACTCACATCTGGCATGCATTCACACACATACAAACAAAAACATATATACTTAGTGCTTGATACTCATGTTTCTAATTCTATTTCTCCAAGCTTGTTTGAGAGTAATTTGACTTGCGTAACCTGCTCAGCAATCCATAGAGCAAAATTGGGGATAGTCAAGTTCTAGACTTCTGACATGTTATACTTTTCTACCAAAATGGATTAACCCTCTCATTACCATGGACGCCTTTTGGCACCATAAAACACTGGCGACAAGGAAAATTGATTTTACTGCCGTTTTGCAAGAGAGCGCCCTCTCTTGTTGAGTTATGTCCCATTGGAAAGCTGAAAAAGATAGTTTTTGTGTGGATGCAAACACTAGGGGTATTGATTGAGTTATCTTTTTGAAAATTTGACATGAAGTGAGAGAATCCATTTTTTTTTTTTTAAGTGCCTGGTAACGAGAGGGTTAAGAGAAATGATAATCATTTTTACTCTCCTTTTGTTTTTGTTTTAGAGCTTTATCAAATATGTTTTATAAATTTCCTCCTATATCAGTCTCTAGAATATTTTTCACAAGTTCAATTCAGTACAACTGTCCATGCAACATGTTCTCAAATAGATTTTTCTCTTGATCTTTGAAATGATATGACAAAAGCTTTGTTTTAAAGAATACTGTATTACTACATAGATCAAATCCAGTAGCACCAGAGGGGTGTAACACAAAGACTTACGATTGATTAAAAGTTATGATTGATTTTTTCTCGTTAGCCTCATCATGGACAGGATGCTCCAAAGTTGATGATCTTAATCCTAACCTTAGCACTAACCC
Source organism: Paracentrotus lividus (assembly GCA_940671915.1). NCBI lineage: Eukaryota > Metazoa > Echinodermata > Echinoidea > Camarodonta > Echinidae > Paracentrotus > Paracentrotus lividus. The sequence goes on along the minus strand of CALNVZ010003431.1, from coordinate 28,852,332 downwards.
TACTCTTAATCATATCAAAATCTTAATCTATAACTGTACCTGGTTTCCAAATGAGGATACCAAGAAAAAAATTAATTGTAACTTTTTATCAATCGTAAGTCTTTGTGTTACACCCCACAGAATTAATATCCAAAGAGAAAATGAGTTAATATGACCATAGTTAACAATTGTGACAAATTTAAGTAGACTATGACAGATAAAGAGTTTATGACCTGGAATGAAAGAACTAACCATTGAGATCCAGACATAGATGCTCCCCTTTTGAAGCTGCTTTGATTCTTTTCTGATCGATGTCGGCGATCCCTGGTGCGACAATCTGAGCAGGACGGGCCTTCATCATATCCCAGAATTCCATCTGTTCATCCAGTTTCATGTCGAGCAGGAAAACATGGCCGCCTTTCGTTCCCACGGCAACGATACCGAAGAATCGCCTGAGCTCATCACTGAGAGCAAAGTTGGGGGCTTCTGTTCCTCCGACAGATGTAACAGACTCAATGGCAGTCACCTGACATGGAAAAATTAGATATCCGAAGTAAATCTCAACTAGGAGGACAGAAAAAATGTGTTGTATTTTACTTTCACAGCACAATAATATGAATGAATCTCAATCAACCAATGTGTACAATAGGATTTGCCATAAAATCTATTTCAAGACCAAAATTTAGCAACAAAACAGCAAAAATATATAGATTTGCAGGGGCCAAAATTAGGCGATTTGGTAAAGTTTTAATTTAAATCAATAGCCCTAAATATAAGTGGAAATTTGCATGATAACTGACTTGTAAACTAACTTATCAGTAATTTTTGCCTTAACATAGTGTAATTTTTGCCTTAACATAGTGTATTTTCTTTCATGAATAATTTTGTATTTTGTTAACCGACAGTATTTCAATAATTTCATACTATAAGTAATTACCACATGTGGAAAGTTCACAATTGAGAGTAGTTTTGACGAGTGAGGCCTGAAACGACAGACCATGCCCTTCTCCGACGCTGTCTGGAGTCCTACTAGAAGCTGGAAGGATCTCTGGCACGAGTAGTCTTTGACGCAGGTGATCGTTGCAGAAGACCCTGCGACCTGGCTGAAGTTGTAGGAAGCCAGACGGTTTCCAGTCCTGTTGCAGACGACGTCTAGAGTGCTGTCGGTAGCTACCCATCCTTTCCGTCCGTCTGTTGAAGCAAGGAAGGAATTTAGTTTGAAATTAATAATCTTTTTGAAAGTTTTTTAAAGTAATAAGATATTGATTTGTAAGGCACTAATGTCCAAAATGTTTTGGTCGAGAGGCAACTGTATATTACTTTGGATTCAGCATGGCAGCCATTGTATGAGTGACACAACATTTGATCCACCAAAATTTCCTCCAGGTTATATTTCATCAAAGATGTACATGTAGGGTTAGGATCACACTTGTAAGCAACTGTACCATCTGGGACTAATGACAAGACTCAGTAAGAAAACTTTCAGAAAACAAACTTAATTTTTCACTTTTTAAAATCACATTTTCACTTATCTTTCTTCAATAACTGAGTGTTTGGATGTTCCTTTTACTATCCCTGATGTTTTTAAGTTTTCTTTTTTTTTTTCTTAGATGAAAAATTATTTTTTAAAGTCCACTTTCTGAAAATTTCCCCCCAAGTTTTTGGGCGGGAGAGGGAAAAAAATTCAGTAATGTTTTAATTTTCTTTTTCATGATTTTGATTTGAAATTTTCCCAAAACTTTTTCACTGAGTCTTATATTGACATAGATATATACTACTACTAATTTTGGAGCAGAAAGTGATTGCAAAAAGGAGAAAAACCTTAGATAAAACAACATTGACAAGGTTGCAAAATTTTCCCCAAAATATGGCAGTTTGGTCCACGAGGTCAATACTAAAGTATTGACATCGTATCATGAGTGGTTAGGATTGTAATAGGGTTTTGGATAGGGTTTTGTCAATCTTTGCTGACATTTTCCTCTCATTTTTCTGCTTTCATTAAAACCAGCTCAATTTCAGCATGGACTTCCCGTTTACATAAATTTGTCAAATCATGGGCTGTTTTTGGTTCCGAACTTTGAAGCGAATTTACCTTTACTGAAACCTCCAAATATGTTGACTTCTCCAGCTTTATTTGCAAAGGAGCTCAATTCTGAAGAAACTATTCCGATTGGCCTTGCTATGCTGTGAGGCTCTATCACACAGTTTTCCATCTTATCAGCATGTCAGAGCTATCAATTCATTTAATTCGACACCTAAAGAGAGAAAACAAATGTCGAAATAGAAGTGTTGAATAGAAATAACCGAAATAACAAACAAAAACTGTGGATGACGATGTCATCACATAGAACAATTGTACGAACAGATAGTATAGCGTTCGCCGCTAGCCGTCGTCACAACTTTGCTTATTACGTGACGTCATCCAGCCACGATCACAAGCAGATTTATGAACGAAAATATAGTGGGCATGCGCAGTGCAGCCTCAATGTACCCTGCACAACCTTCCATCAAAACAAGCTTGCAATTACCCATCACCGCGTACCAAAATCGACATAGAATTCCACTTTCTTATATTTATAAAAATTATGAAAGATAGTTTTGGAGGATCCATTTACTTACCGATACCGCACAGGTAAGCAAATTTCAAGTACTTCTTGTTTTTCAATCAAAATCTTGCGAAATAGCGTCGGTGTCGCATCGTGTTCGTCATTGTTTCTAGAATCTATTGCAACGTGTACAAAGTCAATTGAACATGCACACACAGAGCGTCGTGTGGATATGCATGAAATTGCCGAATCTCGATAATTTATATCGATACTGAAGCGATCCGATCACGATCCAAAGCCATCTCGCGTGCAGTTAAGGTGGCCGGATATCGTTATTGCTATTGATACCGTCGCACGCTGTTTTGCACGCGGCCTATGGTGATCACGCCACAACTGCATGTGTGCGATTGACGAATCAGCGCGCTCCGAGTCGGTGCTGTGAGTTTGCTTGCAACTTGGCTATCTGTTCAACGCAGTCTATGGGCAATTGTTCGTTGTGGTCATGGCATGCATGACGACTTGACGCACATAGAAAAATCTACAAGTTCGTTCGTACAGAGCCAGAGGACAATGCATTTTGATTGTTGGGCGCTCTGATTAGCTATCGCGCGGAGCTCCGCCTCCTGGTTGCGATGACTGAAGTGCGTTGACCGTAACTGAACAACGCGATTCAGCTGTTCCCGATAAAGAGCGCTTTTGGCGTGCGCGCTGTCAATCATAACCAAAGTGGACCCATTTCGCAAGAAAAACTGCAAGACTCGACTTCACAAAACGTTTTCCGCAAAACCACTCTTTCAATATTTTTTAGAATAAAGAAGAGAAATATAAAAAGGAACTTCAAGTCAACAAATCCACTGTCGGCCTCCGCTCAGTTGAAAACGTATAAAGAAATGAGGACTTACCAAAAAAATAAATGACGAGTCTAAATTTTATTGTGACTATTGTTCATTAGAAGGCACAATGGTAGTGTATTTCATATGCTAATGTGATCATTCGAGCGTCGTGCATAAATTATGGAGTAAAAATTTCTAACTTAGAATAGATCTATGTGTGACGTGTCGTGGGATTGATTTGTTTTTATTAAGTAACAAAGTTAGATTGGAACCACTTACACTTATTGCATGGTCAATTATTATTGACCTTGCACCGCCAAGTAGCTATACACGGGCGGACGTCCACCCCTTTTGAAAAGCACGATTTTTCTGCCTTGTTTTTAAAATCATCAGACGTTTTGTACTACTCAAAAAGTGTCTATATTAAAATTTAGATCTAGTCTAACTCTATAAATATGTAACTACTTTTTTTAGTTTAAAAAAATGTAAAAAAACTGGGAAAAGCTCACCGCTTTGCGTAGACGTGTTCTCCGTGTGGGATCTGCAGGAAAGAGAATTTTTCTATAGAGAGCGTTAGTCTCGTATAGGCTCTTAATTTTTATCACTCAAGCAATGAGCTTGATCTTTACTCGTTGGATCAGGGAAATTTATTTGTTTCAAAACGAGATTGTTTGATAAATTGGTCTGCAAATTATTTGCCCCCCCCCTCGGCAGTTTCAACTTTTTCTCCTCTCAATCTCATTAATCCTTTCTTCTGCTTCTTCTCCGCCCCCCTCTCTCTTTCCTTTCCTGTTACATTTTTTTCCCCCGCCACCAATGGCCTTCCTACATGATTGGGTGAAAAAAAAAACACTTTGCAGAACGTTAATGGATCTCAGGCACGTATCCAGGGTGGCAAGCTGGCACTACCCCCCCCCCCCTTTACAAAAAAAAATAAAAAATAAAAAAATAAAAAAAATTGATGACCAAAGCCGTTTTTTTTTTTTTTTTTTTTGCCCATCATAAATCCCCCGCCTCCCCCCAAAAAAATAGAGAAAAAAAGGTAAAGTCAAAAACGGACCAGCTCGATTTGTTTTATTTATGATATGGGCAAAAAAATAAACATCTAACGTTACCCCCCCCCCCTCCAAAAAGAAAAAAAAAGAAAAAAAAAAGAAAACATGGAAAGAAAAAAAGGGGGCAATATATGACAGGGTAAAAAAATGGGGTGTACCAGAAGTGTAGAATTCAAATTTTGCACGCCCCCCCCCCCCCTCTCTTGTGAAATACTCGATCCACCATTGTATCTTTTGTAAAGATCAGTACCGGTTGGGACGGTGGGACTACCTAGCACTGAATAAATTAATTCGATAAAAAATCTTCTTTGGGCCTGGAGAGAATCTAGTCCCGTTATGAGGTCAATTGATTCCGCGGGTCAATCTTGTTTACAATTTGTAAACAAACATCGTCAATTACACGATAGTCAATCACAAAATATTATCGTAGTATTCTAATGCTTTATTGAATGAGTTCTATCCTCTTATTATTCAAGTTCTTTAGGCTGCAAGCCCTCAACGTCGCTCAACGTATATTTAGCTGTGCGTGCAAATACTGATCTCATTCACTGAAGTGGCTGATAGAAGTACAGAATACGACTGAAATGTAAGCACCTCAACAACTTTATCATCCGTACTGCTGCCCAAGACACAGAATTTTAGTGATCACATATGCGTGCAGACATACACTGACACGGACTGAAGGCATTTGACGCATTCCCATCGGCCACCCATTCCCTTTTTTGACCCGTTTCCACCACTATATTTACAATGGACAATAAATTTCACACTCACCTGATCTATCACTAAAATTCTGTGTCTTGGGCAGCAGTACGGATGATAAAGTTGTTGAGGTGCTTACATTTCAGTCGTATTCTGTACTTCCTATCAGCCACTTCAGTGAAGTAGATCAGATTTGCACGCACCAGCTAAATATACGTTGAGCGACATTGAGGGCTTGCAGCCTAAAGAACTTGAATAATAAGAGGACAGAACTCATTCAATAAAGCATTAGAATACTACGATAATATTTTGTGATTGACTATCGTGTAATTGACGATGTTTGTTTACAAATTGTAAACAAGATTGACCCGCGGAACTCAATTGACCTCATAACGGGACTAGATTTCTTCCAGGCCCAAAGAAGATTTTTATCGAATGAATTTATTCAGGTAGTCCCACCAGTCCCAACCGGTACTGATCTTTACAAAAGATACAATGGCGGATCGAGTATTTCACAAGAGAGGGGGGGGAGGCGTGCAAAATTTGAATCTTACACTTCTGGTACACCCCATTTTTTTACCCTGTCATATATTGCCCGCCTTTTTTCTTTCCATGTTTTTTCTTTTTTTTTTTCTTTTTTTTCTTTTTGGAGGGGGGGGGGGGGGGGGTAGTGCCAGCTTGCCACCCTGGATACGTGCCTGAGATCCATCAACGTTCTGCAAAGTGTTTTTTTTTCAACCAATCATGTAGGAAGGCCCATTGGTGGCGGGGGAAAAAAATGTAACAGGAAAGGGAAAGAGATGAGAGGGGGCGGAGAAGAAAGCAGAAGAAAGTATAATGAGATTGACATACCTGCCAACATTGTGAATCCTAATATAGGGACAAAGTGGGAATACAAATTTTAAAAATAGGGACATTTCTGTATTTCCTATAGATTACTGTGCACAGATTTTTCAAAAAATAGGGACAAAGGGTTGTAAATGGTGATAATTGCTCCTTCTTTTCCCCAAAAATAGGGACTGTCCCTACTAAATAGGGACATTGGCAAGTATGGATTGAGAGGAGAAAAAGTTGAAACTGCCCGGGGGGGGGGCAAATAATTTGCAGACCAATTTATCAAACAATCTCGTTTTGAAACAAATAAATTTCCCTGATCCAACGAGTAAAGATCAAGCTCATTGCTGAGTGATAAAATTAAGACGCCTATATACGAGACTAACGCTCTCTATAGAAAAATTCTCTTTCCTGCAAGATCCCACACGGAGAACACGTCTACGCAAAGCGGTGAGCTTTTCCCCAGTTTTTTTTACATTTTTTAAAACTAAAAAAAGCAGTTACATATTATAGAGTTAGACTAGATCTAAACTTTTAATATAGGACACTTTTTGAATAGTACAAACGTCTGAGATTTTAAAAACAAGGCAGAAAAATCGTGCTTTTCAGGGGTGAGCGTCCGCCGTGTAAGCTACTTGGCGGTGCAAGGTCAATAATAATTGACCATGCAATAAGTGTAAGTGTTTAGTGATAGATCAGGTGAGTGTGAAATTTATTTCCATCTGTAAATATAGTGTGGAAACGGGTCAAAAAAGGGAATGGGTGGCCGATGGGGAATGCGTCAAATGCCTTCAGTCCGTGTCAGTGTATGTCTGCACGCATATGTGGATTGGAACCAATTATGAATTGACCATGCATAAGTGTAACTTAAGTGGATTGGAACCTTTATTGTTCGAATTTTCTCTGTCTAAAATATTAAGAATAACATGAGAATCATGGGACAGGAAGACAACAATATAATCTTGGCATTCTGCTAGTCAAATACGTAGTGTCACATACGAGACAACACACAACAAATAATTCATAGTGTGGGACTGGGCCAATAATTGGAGCTTGTAAAACCATCATACTTCTCAATACACGACGCAATAGGGAAGAGTATTAAAAAAATAATAACAAGTAATGCATCTCAAAATCATTATGAAACCAACAGGCATACCTATTAATCCTGGAAAAGTAAAATCAATCCTTGAACTCGATAATTCCCCCCGTAATTCCCGCGGTGATTCATGTGGAGCAGGAACAAAATGTAAGTCGGAGAACGAGAGAGGGAGCTCGAGGTGTGCATTAATGTTTCGAGTTTCAGACAAATACTTGTCTTGTACAACACTATACCGGATGTCGAAAAAAAGGAAACCCAAGTTTGATCATCAATAATTTCAAAAATATTAAGAGAAATGATTATGAAATATATATATATCACTGGAAATTGGAACTCATTATCAATCTAATGATACCTCTCTCAGCTCACTAATGGAACCCCATTGTTATGAAAATGTCTTGCAAAATTGTGAATGGTTCACTTTAACGCTCCTCGTTATGGGTTGTTTGAATGTGCCTAAAAATTAAACCCAATATGATTATCAATAATTTCAAGATTATTACAGTGATGTTTATGAAATTTATATCACTGGAAAGTGCATCTCATCAACATTTTAATGATACCTCTCTCAGCTCACTAATGTCACGCATTACCGAACCCCGTTGCTCTAGCTGAAAATGTCTCGCAAAATTGTGATTAGCTCACTATCCGGCATGCTCTTTGAGATGGGTTGAATGTGCCTAAACATATAAGAAGCAATATAATTCATTGTAAGAAACAAGCATTCCAAGGAGCTCCAAAGACTTTCTATACAATGCCTTTGATAAATGGGCTGGAAAGTCCTACTTTTTTAGTTCACACCGAGATTATCGGCTTAATTATCATCCAGGTATAATTTCATCATGTTACAGCTCATGAAAGCCCAGAGAACCAGTTCTCTGTGGATAATGTAAGAAGCATGAAAGTGCACCAATAACAATTTTCAGAACAATGGGGTTTAGTAATGTGACATTTCTGAACTGAGAGAGGTATCATTGAAATGGTAATATGACTTGCATTTTTCAGTGATATATTCATAATCACCACTGAAATATTTTTGAAATTATTGATGATCAAACTTGGGTTTCCCTTTTTTTTCGATACCGTGACATCCCGCCTAGGCTACTTATATTTTTAGTGCTCAATAAGCCTCAAAGAACTATTAGTATTCAAACACATGATTTCTAAATCACCAACTGTTTTTTTTTTTGTAGTAATTTCAATAAGTTACTCTTTTTTTTCAATACGGTGATCGGTAAAATTTATATGTCAACATCTTTTTAAACTTGAAAATTACTTCAAATTATTTTTTAAACAAAAAGGTTGTTAACATTGAATATTGGATTTATGGAGTAATAAATTTTAAAATAAATAAATTTTAACAGGCTAAAAATCACAAATATATGGTCATTTTTTGCGTTTTTGAACACGTTTGCCGAAATCCCCCCCGGCTCCGCGGCCCCTGCGCTTTGCTTGTCTCAAGATTCTTCAGCAGAGCCACCCGCGTGACATTCCAAAATATATATATATAATAAATGAATAAATAAATAAATAAATAAATAGGGGAGACCGGGTATGGAAGTTACACGGGTCAGTTGTTACAGTTCTCAGTGCGCTAAGATGGAACAAGAGAGGATGTGCTAACTGGCATCAATATACAGCCTATACACATAGCTGTGATGAACTGCCGGTCGTGAGGTTTCTCCGTTGTTTTATTAAAAAGTAAATCAACAAAAACCATTTTTTACAGTTCAAAGTAAATTTTTGACAAAAATTGAAATTTGTAATAGCTCTTACAACTGAAGGCACATGATGATAGTCTGGTATTGTAAATATAGTACATGTATGTCACTAATATACCCCCTAGCCATGCCCTGTAATTCTGCCTAATGACTGTGCTACAGTTGATTTCTGTGTGTAAAATCACCATGGGGTAGGTTGTTACAACAACCTACCCCATGTTGATGTTGTTGATGTAACAACTTACCCCAATTACATTACATATGTAAAATTACATTTTGTCTCAATTTTCAGGTGTTAATATTTTTATTTTTCTATTATTACTTTTGTCTATTCTAGAGCTCTACTTGATCTACTGTTAACGATGTCAAGAAACTGGAAAGTTGAAATTAAAGTATGGTATAAAAGATTTACACATTGTCAACTTACCCCGTATGTTTACATATTGTAACAATTGACCCCGTATATGGTGTAACAACCTACCCCGTATATGGGGTACGTAGGTTGTTACAAAAAAATGTCTTCACTGATTAAGCTGTAGTTAATTAGTGTTTACATGTTTTCAAGTTTTATATGCCTCATGTTTTAGCCAACATAATAGGCTAACTACAGACCCAATATGGAGTGCGTGAGTTCTTTCATTAGAATTATCTGGCCCAAAATGTGAATTTTGTAACGTCCATACCCGGTCTCCCCTAAATAAAATGAATAAATAATCAGAATCACTGCATCACATTCTCTCACCCTAAAATATTTTGTTTCTGTTTTGAAAGTATCTTTAGTGAAATTAAAGTTGTTGGTCAACAGAAGCATCGATCGACGTAGAGCTGACAGCACTTTAACTGATGATGAATAATATATATAGATCATCCAGCTAGTCATCACCCGTTTACCCCCGCCCCAAACACTGAGAGAAATAATAATTCTTTTTCAATACGGTGATCGGTAAAATTTATATGTCAACATCTTTTTAAACTTGAAAATTACTTCAAATTATTTTTTAAACAAAACTTGAGGTTGTTAACATTGAATATTGGATTTATGGAGTAATAAATTTTAAAATAAATAAATTTTAACAGGCTAAAAATCACAAATATATGGTCATTTTTTGCGTTTTTGAACACGTTTTGCTTGTCTCAAGGTTCTTCAGCAGAGCCACCCGCGTGACATTCCAAAATATATATATATATAATACCCTTTTCAGACTGCTATTTCTTAACCCCGTACTATCCTTAACCCCATACTATCCTTAACCCCGTACTATCTTTTTTTGCTTTCAGACTGTGTTTCTTAACCCCATACTATTTGCTTAGCCGGGGTTAAGAAATTCAATGCTTTTCACACTGGGTATTCCTTAACCCCAGACTATTTGCCGGATCATGAATATTAATGATTTCATTCTCTTTCTTTATGTTCTTCATTGTTTTCTCTCTCTCCTCATATTATTCTATGTTTTCAATCTTTCCTTTTGTTATTTATTGTTTTTCTCTTTTTGCTTGTGTTAGTTATTCCCTGTTTTTTTTCCCTTATGTTATTCCTTGTTTTTTTCTTCTTTTTCCTTATGGTATTCCTTGTTTTCTATCTTTCATTATGTTATTCATTGTTTTGTCTCTCTTTCCTTATGTTATTCATTGTTTTTCTATCTTTCCTTATCTTATTCATTATTTTATCTCTCTTTCCTAATGTTATTCATTGTTTTATCTCTCTTGTATTATGTTATTCATTGTTTTGATTTCATTCTCTTTATGTTCTTCATTGTTTTTCTCTCTCTCCTCATGTTATTCTATGTTTTCTATCTTTCCTTTTGTTATTCATTGTTTTTCTCTTTTTCCTTGTGTTAGTTATTCCCTGTTTTTTCCTTATGTTATTCCTTGTTTTTTTCTCTTTTTCCTTATGTTATTCCTTGTTTTTATATCTTTCATTATGTTATTCATTGTTTTTTCTCTTTTTCCTAATATGTTATTCATTGTTTTTCTATCTTTCCTTATGTTATTCATTATTTTGTCTCTCTTTCCTTATGTTATTCATTGTTTTTCTATCTTTCCTTATCTTATTCATTATTTTATCTCTCTTTCCTAATGTTATTCATTGTTTTATCTCTCTTGTATTATGTTATTCATTGTTTTGATTTCATTCTCTTTATGTTCTTCATTGTTTTTCTCTCTCTCCTCATGTTATTCTATGTTTTCTATCTTTCCTTTTGTTATTCATTGTTTTTCTCTTTTTCCTTGTATTAGTTATTCCCTGTTTTTTCCTTATCTTATTCATTATTTTATTTCTCTTTCCTAATGTTATTCATTGTTTTATCTCTCTTTTATTATGAAATTCATTGTTTTTCTCTTTTTCCTAATGTTATTGTTTTTCTCTTTTTTTCCTAATGTTATTCATTGTTTTTCTCTTGTTCCTTATGTTATTCATTGTTTTTCTCTTTACTTGTGTTATCAAGATTACGAATAATTATGCATTCATGACCACATTTTCATTGATTGGCTAATGCTTAGCCCCGCTTTTCCTTAGCACGGTTTGGTTTCAGACTGCAACTCTTAGCACCGCAATTGCCCGGCTAACTCCGCAATTACCCGGCTAACCCTGCTTTTTAGCAGGGCCAGATAGTACCGTACTATTTACCGTGCTAGCCTACTTTGGTAAAACATAGTCTGAAACCGAAGCGTGCTAAGCTTAACCCCAGGAAATAGGTGGTACTAAGGCCCCCCCTTAGCCCTACCTATTTCCTGGGGTTAAGGATTTTAACTATAGTCTGAAAAGCATATAAATGAATAAATAAATAAATAAATAAATCAAAAAAATGAATAAATAATCAGAATCACTGCATCACATTCTCTCACCCTAAAATATTTTGTTTCTGTTTTGAAAGTATCTTTAGTGAAATTAAAGTTGTTGGTCAACAGAAGCATCGATCGACGTATAGCTGAAAGCACTTTAACTGATGATGAATAATATATATAGATCATCCAGCTAGTCATCACCCGTTTACCCCCGCCCCAAACACTGAGAGAAATAATAATTCTTGCGTGTACGCCGGTGAATAAAAGTAGGCTTATTCAATAGAAAATTTATAGCGCTCACCAATCGAAATGTTAACAACAATCACGCACACAAATCCCCAATCTATAGCCTAGGCTTTTGCAAAATATGTCGGCAAAAAGAAGAACTGTGACTGAAGCTACAAAGAGTAAAGGAGTTTGACCCCGCCCCCCCAAAAAAAAAAAATAATAATAATAATTATTTATTTATTATTATTTTTTTTTAAGAAAAAAGAATTAGGGAAATGGTAAATCGGCACCTACATAGGTACTCGGCCAATACGAGCTAAAGCAAAGTATATAGAAGAAACTTTTTTTTTTGCTCTCTCTCTCTCTCTCTCTCTTCAGTCTCTCTTACTTTGGATAACTCACTTATATCTGGAAATAGGGCCCTGCATGCATGACGAATTAACAAGCATTTTTACTCGGCTTATCTTTTTCTTCAGTAATGATTGCGCGCCCGTTTTAGAGGGAGCATTAATGAGCATTTTCCTCCTTTATTAATTTGACTTTCATTTACTCTTTCTCTCTTTCAAAATATTTTCCTCTGTTTGTTTTTCTCTTTGTTCTATTCCCTTTCTTTCTTCTATCGTTTCCGTTCAAAACAATATCGCCCTATTTTGAAAAAAAAAAGCGACACGTCATCAATCAATTGTGAAGTTGTTTTTTTTCATATTTCATTTCGTGCCATCTTCTTTGACCTTCCTTCAGAGCTCTTCAGGCAGAATTTTCTTCTTCTTTTAGGAATACTCCATCATCCCCATGATCCCATCAGGAATTAACCAAACGAATTAATATAAAGCTTATCCCAGCATTTATTTATGTAATTACATTGACCTCAAAGTAAATGACAGAAACATTTTGCCTTTTTTTTTTTTTATGGGAATTGTTATTTTTGTTACTTGATTCTTTTTTTTTTCAAAGTTAGGGCAGAATAATTATAATTATTTTCCTCATCCCCACTAGGGGGGGGGGGGGGGGGGGGGGGGGGGTACGGAGGGGTCGGTGTTGCAAACAATAGACTTTTCCCTTCTTCTTCATTTTTCACTCGCGACCTTACGAACCGTAATTATGCCGTCAATTTTGATTTGGTTATGTTTTTGGTTATGCTTGGGCATGGAATGAGCGAAGATCTACGACTAATTTACGAGGTTTTTATTACTGCTTCCCAACTTTGAACGAAAATCAACGAGGTAAATATATGTATTACATATTAAGATCTCTTTTAAAGTTATTAAGTGTCTAAAAATGCTTCTTACAAGGGACAATATTAGTCGAGAATTTATTTTAGCACGTCTGCGACAGTGCGAGTGCGAGCTGGCATGGATGGGCTCGCTCCGCCTGATGGGGCTGGGGGTGTGCTGGCGCGGTATTAGCTGGTGGTATCGGAGCGCAGGAGGGTGCGTCTGGACGTGTGTCTTCTTCTTCTTCTTCTCCTTTTTTCTATAATCTTCAACGGTTCTCTGCAGCCTATCTTGAAGATGAAAAATTTAGAGTTGTGTAACATTCCCGATGTCAATTCAAGGTCAAACGTCAATGAAGTTCTCAGATTTTAAATTGTAATTGACCTCGATATCGGGAACGTTGCTATACTATTATAGCATTAACACACGCCCGAGCGTGCGTTAGCGGTGAACGCAGTGCACCGCGAGATAGCTTTGGATAGGGGTCGCGCTGCAACGAGCCGCAGGCGAGTGTGCAGCAGCGCCCCATCCGAAGCATCGAGCGATCACTGCATTTACGTTTAATCGCACAATACAGGGAAGTGTGTTAACGCTTTTATAAAATTGCGACATTTTGCTAGCTCTAACTTTTAGTAGATCTTGAGTTGAGTTACTTACCAAAAAAATTCCAAAATTTTTGGTAAGTAGCTCAAGATCTACATCACGATCGTCATCCAAGAATGTAAACAAGACACGGAAAAGACCCGGATGTATGTGTTATCACTTTTTTTGGGCCGCAAAATGCACACTGGTGCTTTGCATCGAAAATACAGCATGCACACGTGACGCGTTTTGACCAACCACGATGGGTAAAATCACAGAGCTATTTTATAAACAACTCTAATTCTCTAAATTTTTCATGACTTGCACAGTAGGCAACAACAAGTCAGAGGTTTGACCAGAAGAAGTAGAAGAAGAGGTCATCGCCATTGGTAAGGAGGTTGTGAATCTGAAATCTTTGACTTTGACTTTATCTGTCTTCTCCCTGGCCATAGCTTGATCGTCACTGTACGATCACTTACCATGCTTACACTTAATTTATGTATGGTCAATTCATAATTGACCATGCACTGGGAAGTATACCCAGTTATTGGGTGTCCGGACGGGTTGGGGCACTCAATTTTAATCAGCCATTCCAAAGGGTTTCCACGCAATGTCTTTGTAGTTTTTTAGCACAAAATGTTCGAAAATATTGTGGAGAACAAACATTGATGATGATAAGAAGTATTCAACATATATTTTTGGCTTTACAATCCTGAGACAAAAAACCAGGCTACAATTTTGTTAAGTGTCCAGACACCCAACTCCCCATCCTACCATACTGCAACAGTTTTCTTCAAAATCAAATGGAAAGTTAATGCAGAAAAGTGTCTTGAGCATCTCAAGCCAAGTCAAGGTGGCATAGATCTAGACTAGAGTCTAGACTCTATCCAAAAAAGGGTCTTAAAATTCTACTAAACAAAATTAAAAATATCTAATGGAAGAATTATTTTGCAATGGGACTAGATCTATAGATTATCTTCATTTATTTTGAGGTAGGTTTAAAGCTGGTTTCGCTAATTATTATTGAGAAGTTTCCTCAGCAACAAAGAGGGCGACAGACAGCCATTTTTCAGTACTGACCGATGTTGGTTTGCAGCTGTATGTGCTGTACGATCAGATCAGGCTAGCCATTGGGGAGGAGACGGAGATTCTTGGAATTGGTCTGTGTAGATCTAGAAATCTATGTCTAGTCTCTAGATCCGTGGCATATTTTAGACTGATCTAAATTCGACTCGCAAGGGGGGGGCGGGGAAGGGAGGTGTTTAGAATTTTTATACCCTCTTCTACTCTTGTTCTGATCTCCCTTTGCTTCTTCAGCACAATTGTTTCTGATAAGATAGAGGTTGCTCAATAAGTGGAAAGTGTTGGCTATTTATGTACATGTATGAGTGAAATTTTTTTGATATCTTTTTTAAGAAAGTGGAGTGTTTTAATGTTGGACTGACTAGATGTACAATGTTACTATTTTTAAGGAGGGGGGGGAGGTAACATAGACTATGTGTATCTTTTTTTTGCCACAAATCTAGTTTAACAGGTCATTATAATATTTTTGTTGATCATTTATGGGGGGGCGGTGTTACGCGTGACGATCAAATTTCTGCATCACTTCTATGTTCAACCCTGGACTTAACACTTACCCTGCCCATACTAGAGTCTAAATCCTTACGAAATAGAAAACCCTATCGAAACCCTTCATTAACCCACATCTTAACAAGATAAGTCCTGATCAAATACATGAATTGATGCACCTCAGAATTTGCCCATACAATTACAGATTGTATTCACATTATTGCCTTACATTATGTCATGTGCAAGTTGAGCTAATGTTTTTAATATCTTGCCTTTGTTTTATAGATCTATTCAACGATGAGTGAGCATATCATACAATGATATGAGGCAGGCTCTTCCCATAATACACCATGATCCGCAGTCTGCTCCATATGTGCTGACTACTTTGAGAATGATCAAACCATCGTCTCTTGTCCGTGTGGACATATTTTCCATGAGCACTGGTAAGTAGAAATCGTACATGTATCACTTTGTGATCTGTATGCCATGTATACCATGTTTATACTGTGACTCGGCTCTCATGTCGAATCCTTAGGAAGGGTCAAACACTGCAAAGAGTAAAACTGTGTTCATGTTTATACAGACCAAAAAAGGCGAGTTCAATATGGCTCACAGAAGACGACCGGAAGTAGAGAGGATCACACTGATCCTGTTTACATGACATAAATTGCCATGTTGAACCCCTGAGCCAAGTCACAGTGTAAACACGGTAGTAAAAACAGATGTTTTGACCACTTTTGGAAGAACTGCACCGCACAAAATGTGCAAAACCACTCTTTTGCATGTCGTACAGTAGGCCTACCTGAGTGAAGGATACATGTAGGTGATCCAGACTGTATCTAATTAAATTGTAATCAGTGCTCCATAGTGACTTACATTTTTAATTTCATTACATGTAAATATATGGGTCCAGATTGGAATCTTTGGGTTAGAATTCATTGGGTCTTTTTAAATGTTAAAGTTGAAAGTCATGCCTTTTTTAGTATCTTTAGGAAGTAGAATCACTATTATGTTTGAATGTCTATAGATAGTCTTTTTGCTTCTTGAACCTTGTGCCAAAGAAGAAAGTCTCATTTTCAAATTGGAATATCAAAGTGTCAGGTTAAACACCATTGTCAGGAATAGCTGGATATTTAGTATTTTCCTTATATTTTCTAGGTCACTTAGCAATTTATGCTTCTTTATACTGGACTTGAATACAGTTCTCTCCTGTTATAATGAGCACAGATACAAAAAAAAATTCATTATAACAAGTCAATTCTCCTTGTCCCAATATCAAATATGTGCCCAAACAAATGTTCAGTATAGTATATAGCGATATTTTGTTAATTTCATGTGTAGGTATTTGGCTTAGTCCTGACAAGTTTATTATAAAGTGTAAAAGCTGTATTGTCGTTACATGCTGTAATGTATTTTTCCCCTTATAGTTTGCTTCAGTGGCTTGAGGCTTCGACAACGTGTCCACAGTGCAGACGACATACCACATCCAAGAAAATCATCAGATTATTCTTTGAAGTACAAGCACCTGAAGATGGCCAACTTGATCCAACCTCACTCAGGGTTTGTATATTTGATGACACAACGTTTACTCTGGCATTGATTGCTTGTTATGAAATTATCCACATATGCCAGGTTTAGATCCAATGGGGGGGGGGGGGGCACATCACCTTCCCCCTCAAGAAATTGTGACAAAGGTACCTGAAATGAAGAGAAAGGATTAAAAAGCAGCCTTTGCCCCCATCTCATCCTGGATCTGCCCATGTTCTTTATTTCTTTACAAATTATCATTTTAATGTCTCACAATTAAAAAACAAAGGAATCTTAAAATCAATCATGGTATAGCATCATACTTCATCATTTAATGACAAAACTCTCTTTTTTTTTGGTTGTTGTTGTTGTTTCCAGAATGAGGTCAATGAACTTCAAGCTGAGATATCTAAGAAGAACAAGGAGAGATCAGACCTGATAGCAGAGAATGCTCATAACACTGACAGGGTTGCAACATTGAGTAAGAATGTCAAGAAGCTTACTAAGAAACTCTCGGATGAACAGTCGACAAATGAAGCCCTCAAGGTAATGTATAAGCAAGGAATTGTAATTTCCTTGGCATAAGCCATATTTTTGTAAATTGCCACTTGGTCTAAATGTACTTTGACTAATGCCCGTTTGGTCTAGCTTGTCTTCTCACCTTTTAGTCTAATTGTCATTTCGTCTAAAGTCGACTTGGTCTAACACCATTTAGACCAAATATTCCTTTGGGAATAAGACGAAAATGCAAATAGACAATTTGGCAATCAGACCAAACTGTCATTAGACCACGTGAGAATTAGACCAAATATGCATTAGACCAAGGGGAAATTAAACCAAATTGTTAGTAGACCAAATGGGTTATAGGCAACAGCGAATTGTACATAAACTATATTTTTTGCATACAAATATTATTGCGATTTCGGACAAGGTGGGGAATCACCTTTGTGATGTTTTCCTTGAAATAGCCTTACACATATATTGAAATAGGACTGACCTGCAAAATTCGTGAAAAGTTTGTGGAAAATGGCTACTTATACAGTATTGTAAGTGGTGGTCAAAACATGTAAACTATCTACACCATGCAACTTTCTACATGTACATCGAAGAGGGTTGCATGTTCCAGTTACGATGTGTTGTGACCACTGTATGAGATATCTATTTGTATTTAGATGAAAGATATTATTTATAATGCTCATCAATCTTGTGTAAAGATTAGTATGATTGATTGTAATTTACATTATTATTAATATTTATGTGCCTAGGAAATCTTAATGTAATGAGCTTCAGAATGAATGAGGCTGAGTCTAGTTTGACCTTTATAATTGATTTTGTTTTAATGACTTTTTATTTTGATGTGTACAGAAAAAAATTGACCTAATGAGCTTCAGAATGAATGAGGCTGAGTCTAGTTTGACCTTTATAATTGATTTTGTTTTAATGAATTTTTATTTTGATGTGTACAGAAAAAAATTGACCTAATGAGCTTCAGAATGAATGAGGCAGAGTTTAGTTTGACCTTTATAATTGATTTTGTTTTAATGACTTTTTATTTTGATTGTCCTAGAAACAACTTGATGTAATGAGCTTCAGAATGGATTTAGGCTAAGACTATATGAGTGTGACTTTAAATG